>JARACY010001492.1:0-57135 GCA_029255725.1 Scrobipalpa atriplicella
GCTATCGTTTATCGCCGCTATTAACGAGGTCCAGTCCCTGAACACTTTAAAAATAATTCCCTTTGAGTTTTAAAGTTCCCAATATTGATAAAATGGATCAAAAGTAACGCTTTTTTTCTTAGATTTTTTCGGTCTTTTTTTTTGTGAATTTAGCTAACAGGGATTGATAAGTAAAATTAATCTCTAAATCTCGAAGGTTTTACTTCACTTTATTTATTTTTTTCAGTTTAATAATATCCATTAACATTATAATATAAAGAGTGACAATGAGAACGATTCAGTAAGAATATGACTAATCTAATCTCAACTAAAATTATTGCTGTCCCTTTCTGTTCTCTTAAGATAGAAAATGATAGGTATGGACTTATATAAGTTAAGTCGTGTCATTTGCAACGCCGAATTGCGCTCATTATTTATGTTTTAAGTAAGAAATGGAAAATATCTAAAGCAGCGATTACATTACCCTGCCGATCGGGCCCGTTTTGACATTCATTGCTTGTGCACGAGTCTTACCTTACTTGAAAAACTACTGATGCTAAGCAGCAATTTATATCAAATCGGGCCCGATCGGCCGGGTAATGTAATCGCTGCTTTATACCGTAAAGTGGCGCTTGTGTGCGAAACAAACCTTCTCAAGATTCAAATAGCAGAATAAGCCTCTATCTGTCCAAAGCGATAATAAATCAATTAGTTGCGTACAATTCATTACAAAGGACAAGACTAAGTTGTGAATTGAACCGAAGCCCATAAATACTGGTAATACCTGGGCCATTGTTTGTTCGAGTGGAAAGTTCCCAAGTTTGAGGTTAGAGTCAGTTCACACCGGGAATCGACGCGACGCGACGTAGTCTGAAGCTGACATCGTCTGCATCGCGCGGTGCAGCGTGACGCCGGCGCGAGAAATTTTCGCGTTCTGTCAACGTTTCTATCTTTTTGCATAGTATGTACCTTCTATACGCTCTTGAAAAGTGCGAGTCGCTTTCCGGTGTGAATTGACCCTTATTTGAGCCCACCTGGACTTGTATTTAATGAAAATTTGTGCGTTTTTGATCACTTTGTTGTAGAACTTGCAAAAGGAAGTGATAATACTGAAGACAACGCTCAAGCCGAAGGTCAAAAAAATAATTTGTGTTATGTGTAGTCGTTTCATTCAAATTAGAAGTGGCTTTGTGCAATAAATAGTTTTAGTACTTATTTACTGAAACTAATAAGGGGCATGGCAAATAGGAGGCGGTGCGGCGCGGGCGAGGTGGAGGCGCGTCAATTTTGTACCTATGTAACTTTAACTAATTTACGTCTGCGCAGCGCAGCTTGATTTGAAGTTTCTATACAAAACCGACGCATCGGCGACGCAACGGCGCCGCATCGTTTCCTATTTGCTATGCCCCTTATTGTACTGGATTTTTAGTCCACATACAGTATGCCCTGGAACTACTTTAAATACGCAGTTACAATTTTTAAATCACATTTTCTACTGAATATTTTTTCTTTCAACAATAAACATCTGCTAACCAGTTATTTAGTTACCTTATTAAAAAAATGTTTGACCTTATTTCTTTGAGAAGATAATTTTGCCAGCTTTAGAAACAGGAAGGAGAATAATAATTTGGCGCCACAGGCAGTTTTTTGGAAATTAACTGAAAAGGTCGTGGGAAAATACTTTATGGAACATCTTTGTAAACTTCCCAAACGGAGGAAAACAACGAAAAAATTAATTATTTTGTGTTCTTGTTGTAGATTTTCCGTCATTTTATAATTTATAAAATACCTAAATCGTAATAGGGTAGGTAGGCAAAGCGTCAAGTTCCGCCACGTCTCACAACTTTTGAAGGTTATTTGAGATAGAACTGTATTTGCTGTAGTGACAAGTTGTCAGCCCATCGTCTAAATAACAATATAGGGTTTCAGCCTTTGAATCTTATCGCTGAATTTTACAGCATGCCCGGAGGAGAAGCAGCTGGCATATTCTATGTTTTGTATGGCTTCAAGTCCAACATAGAAATTTTGAATGAAAATAGCCATGAATTTCCAGGATAAAACTCTACATAACCAACATCAAAAGTGGTAGAGCGATGGACCGGCATTACAGAGTCGCAGGTTCGAGTCCTGTCCGAGGCGGATTTATTATTTCTTTCTTTCATATTAAACAGTATCAAAAGCATTTCTTTTCTATTCCGTTCTTTGATGGTAAACGATCCCATCGACTCACGGCCTCTCAAGTCAATCTTATCAAATTGATTGCTTGTTTAAAATTCTTTCCTCGTAAAGGCACAACAGAGCCCTTGCAGTGTTTTGTGAAACTCTTCAGGGGAAAGTGGAGGGGAGGGGTAAGGTCAGCTGCCGCCATTCGAAAATTGGTCGCGTGTTGCTGTCTTTCGAAGACATGGAGTGGGTTTCTTTGCCAGATTGATTCGCGAATAAAAATAATGGTTTCATGAAAAACAATAGGTATAATTGTGTCTTTATTGCACTGAAGATTTGATGCTAACCACTTTTGATAGCTCCAGTAGTTAGAGCTGAGGCATAGAAAGCCGTGGTCGTGGGTTGGTTTCATTGTGAACATTCATCAATGATTAATAATGTAAAAGTTAATCGTTCCTGTCTGTCTGATATTATTAAACGCCTAAAAAGCTGAACGGATTTCTATGAATTTTGATAAGACACGGAAAAATACTGTATTCCCACTTTTTTTTAGCTGTTATTGAAAAAGCGGGTTGTAAGCTAGTATAATAATAAAATTGACTCGAATATGCTTGTCTGGCCACACTGACCTTTGTAACTGGTGACACTAACAAATGGTGTCAGTAATTAGAAAGCAGTGTTGACTCCAGATTGAAGACGTTGTTGTTCCAGCAGCGAGCTTTTATTGGATCGAGGGGCCTTAAATAGATAAAGTGATTTTATTGAAGGTCAAGAAACACAAATGACAACCAGATTCTTTCTAACATACATACATACATAAAATCACGCCTTTATCCCTAATGGGGTAGGCAGAGCAAAAACGACCTAAAAAAAGGTCGTTTTGTTTTGAGGGTTATTATAGATGATTATTATATGTATATTGCTAATAGTGACGGGTTGTCGGCCCATCGCCTAAATTGCAATACACTGAAACCCTAGAATCCTTTAGCTGGTTTTTACAGCATGCCCGGGAGGAGATGCAGCTGGCACATTCTATATTTTGCTATCACTCCCAGTCCAGCATGGAAGGATAAATAAGAAAAATTTAGATAGGTCTCTATAAGACTATACCACATACAAGAAAAGTAAATAGACAACATAAACTACTTAAACAAAATAAATGCCAAGTACTTACAAGTTATCGCAAGATATAATAACCGCCCTATTTGTCTCCTTTTAAAACTTTATAGTATAAGGGATACTTTATGGTAGGTAAGCATTTCCGGGTAAAAGAAATAGTTCTCATAAAATAAGCCATCCATTTTTTTTACAGAGTCGCAACAAATTGAATTTACAAGGAACGAAGAACTTGTAACCCCTCAGTATAAATACTGACCTAATTCGAACCTTGCACCTCATGGGAATGTCCCATTTAGAAAATTAAGTTAAACAATGAAATGGCACGTAAGAACGCGAGGAGCATTTTATAATAAATTGCCTCTTTTGGAAGAAATACTTATATACTTTTGTTATAGAACAACAAGAATTACCGAGTTTTAAAAGAGTTTTCTTCGTGACAGCTTGTTTTGTAGAAGAACCAGCAATGGAGTAGTTAGTTGGTGATATTTTACTGCGGGAAAGTACCTCGTACACGGGAAAACTCATTTAGAGACGGGTGAAACGCTAGCCTATTTATAAAGCAGCTATATCAAGAGCTAGCCTATTATAAAGCAGCTATACCATGTTCACTTTGTAGGCAACGGGGTCAGGTCAGGGCAGATGGAGCATCAAAAGATTGTATGCGTCTGTTTTCACCATGTTTGTACAGCTAATGTGTCGTGGTGGGTAAGCTTCTAAGAATATTCTTAGATGAGTTTTGTTTACAATTTTCAAGCTGGACTGGAAGCGAGAAAAAAAATGTTCTAGCAAAGTATATAACTTTTAAGCACTTGCAATTAATTGCAACCATTTTACTTGCAATTTATTCGCG
Source organism: Scrobipalpa atriplicella (assembly GCA_029255725.1). NCBI lineage: Eukaryota > Metazoa > Arthropoda > Insecta > Lepidoptera > Gelechiidae > Scrobipalpa > Scrobipalpa atriplicella. The sequence continues at coordinate 4,112 of JARACY010001492.1, forward strand.
CTAGGTTCTCTGGTGGTAAAAATATAGGAAATTCACCTTTTTTATCGCGACGTTTCGACTCGGTTTCACAAGTCAGTCAAAACCTATCGCGGGTGACCCGGTAAATAAGTAAAATGAATTTTCAAGCTGCTTCTTATTCCGGAGAAACCAGTTGAAGGATCCGGGATAAATATCTTTGTCTTTACGAGTATATGTCTGTCTACTTATGGCGTATAGACGTGACTTTTTGTATGTGTGTAATAATTTTAAATGAGTTCTGAATTTGACTCTGTAAATAATTTTGTACTTAATTTTGGTTAGAATTTGATTATTGATAGTTGAATCAATAATCAGATTACAAACAGTAGTTTATTATTTGTGGAACAAACGCTATAGTTCAATAAATTGAAATACTATTTTATTCATTGCGTGGTTTAGATTCAAATATCGGGTTTAGCGGATGTTATATTTCCCAGAATATTATTAGTGTTGGTAATTCATGTTTATCTATTATTCGCCATTTGACTAATATCATGATTTATTTATAAATATGAGTAAATATTTATCTACACCGAGGCATAATAATACACAGTAATTTATTGTTTAACTGCTGAAAACTTGAAACCACCCATGTGGTCATAGGATTAATAAAATAATATTTTTTCTAGTTTTGTATGTACTGGAACATAAGCGTTGTCCTCGGATTGGTCCTATGGTCTTGTCCTATCGCACTCAGGCGACTGTACGATGCCAATAAAGTGCTCCACATAATAAAAATAATAGTCACTAAATACACTTGTAACTTTATTATTTTAAATACCTAGTATTAAAGTTTTCTGTAAAGGTATATACCTAGACATAGAAAACAAGCCAAAATACCTAAATACTAAGTCGAGAAAACTCAACCCTCGAAAGCTTTTTAAAAGCGAGCACTGAGAGCAAGACTAACAAAGTAAATAGAAGAGAGACTAAGTAAATGAAAAGTGCAGCATCGACAAGATTAAACTAAGGTATCGGAGTTAATTAAAAAAGTGCAGTTCCACTAATAGAGTCCCTGCAATTTGCATGTGACTCCCGTTCAAACAGGGTTCCGTAGGTAGGGTTTTTGCTTATTTCGAGTGCACATTATGCAGAAACATAAAAACCAATAGTGCTTTATGTACTTACAAAATGTTGAACCAACTTTTTTTCGACAAGTTTCAGAAAAATATAGGTATCTACACAGGGACCGGATTTCGGGCCCTAACCCATTATGTGTGCCAAATTTCATCCCGATCTGTCCAGTGGTTAAAACATAATTGCGAAACATTCAAATATTCAAATATTCAAACATTCAAACTGTGTGTAGGCATAAGAACAAAACAACTCTATCAAAATTTAACGGCCAAGTCACATAAAATCATACTTTATTTAATAAATAGGAATTACTTTAACAATCCCTTGACTTGGCTCGCTTTTGATCTCCCAACTTTTTTGTGCATATCATTGCAATCGAGACTTATAACATTTTTACAGAATGATTTTCTTGGGATATTCCTACTTGTGCGTATCCGTGGGACTGTGCACTCATCCATAATACGTTTCGTATGGTTTTTTTCTGGATATATATTGGATAAGTGCCCAAACGCTGTTACTCTTTTATTGATTTCTTAGTTACTTCATCACGAGTTTTTTTTGTTGATTTTGAAATAAAAACAAATCAGGGTTTAAGTTGTCTATCTTAATATACTGTTCAACTTTGGAGATGGTATTTAGTTAGCACAATCTAGAATAGGGTTACACATTAATTTCAAGAAGTAGATGTCCTTCATCTTCGTAATGCAATATGCAAGTTCTGTGCAGCTCTAACTTAGACGGAGATTAGTAAAGTTGGTCAGTTAGTCCACCTAGTCCCAACTTGCGCTTGGGCGACAATGGTGCCGATTCGAAAACAAACACACTTAACTTAAATAAAACCATACCTGTAATTTTTCATCTTGAGCGAACAGAAAATGATGGCAGTATAGACGGACTTATTATAATCCTGTCACATAGAACTCGTTCAAAAATTTCGAAAGATTTAAGTCGGGACCTGTTCGTGTTCACATCACGCCTTAATGACGTAACTATACATACATTTTTGAAGTGACAGAATTATAATAAGTCCGCCTGTACTGTCATCTTTTTCTGTTCGCTCAAGACGGAAAATGACGGGTATGGGTTTACGCTGAATTGTGGCCAATGTTTGTGGATGTTCAGACCTTAGCTCAACGGAAGACGGTAAAAAGACTTGAAACAAAATTTTAGCCTCTCGAAATAACTGTAAGTATACAACTTCATATTGTATTTGAATATAGTACCTATGGAATTTCATATCTACGTGCCTCGCTCTGGGGAAAAAATTTGAAAGCCTTGGAGAGTATTTAGGAATTGAATTGTTTGTTCCATGTTTTTTAGGGAATTTCAAGAAAGGTTATAATTAAACATATGAAACAAAAAAAAAATCTTAATTATGTTACTGTTATGTGTCCCACTGCAGGGCAAAGGCCTCCCCTCTTTCACGCCACATTACAGGCTACATAAAAAAAATTTTTACTACCTAGTACGATTATTCTGTAATCTTAATCCCCTAAGGGTGGAATCATCTCTTGTTAGTGGAATTGGGTACTTGACTGGGTAGCTTAAAAAATTCAAAACGTTTATACTTAAAACTAATGGCTAAAAATATTGTGGATTTCATTCATCATTTAAAAAAAAATGCACATTTTGATTTTAACAATCGAATTAAAAGTATATAAGTTATTGATTTGATTAGTCAATATTTACTAAAATGTGACGTCGTAATTTACTATTTTCATACAAAAGTTGCTGATTTGACTAGTTGGAAAGTAGCCAATTCTTGAAGGTGTTCGCCTGTTTCTAAATTAGTACTGGCTTTATCTCGACCATATAATATTATATGTCCTATATAGGTACAATACCATTTTACGTTTAGCCGCTTTTGGACCGTGCGTTCCAATTTAGACTGTGAGTGATTTCAAACAAAGGCCTTTTCTCCTCAGATTTGAACATCCAATATCTGGTCAAAGGTACCTCCGAATACGTTTAGTTACCTATTGGAGCTTGTACCGATTTCGACTTTATACAATGCTACGCGAGAGGCAATATTATTACTATTCATGCATTCATTTTTATGTGACATAACATTCAACAAATCATTGTTTATCTACAGTCAGATTTCATAATTAAGTTTAAATTAGTTCTGTCACTTTCAAAACGTACACAGTGAGGATTGCCAACTGAGATAGCCGTCGAATAAATGAAGATAGATCATTAAAAGGAAAGAGATACAAACGCAACAGCTTACTCAAACAAAGTGACATAAAATGTCACAAATCACAGATAAATCTGTTTTTTGAAGTGAAAACTTCTTTAGCGGCGTTGTGCACTTTTGGCTGGGTAAAAATGTTAAACTCGCTTCATCCAGAGTTCCTGTCTAGTCACACACAAATTGTATGCAAACAGAGGCCAAGCAAAATTGGCCGATCGTTTTAGACCAGAGTTGCGTTTTAGAAACCTACTAGCGCCATCTGTTGAAACATGGAAAGAAAATAAGTTTTTTTTTACTGTTTTATTATTTCTAGGTAAAGTTTCGATCGAGTCTACCGTTAATGTTTAAATTTTCACTTCTGCCGGCGCTCCCGGAGTGCAACCCTTATTTTACCTCTTGTATAGAAAAATTACTTACTGCGGAACCTGATACGTTAAAAAAAATATTTACCTTGCTCGAATTTTCTGCAGCTATTTGAGTTTTTTCCGTAGCGCGCGTCGCGTCGCGAGTAATTGGTCGCTGGATTGCTCTTTCACTGCAATTACCACGGGAGAACGAACAAATAATTAATTTTAATTACAATTTGTGTTCGAAGTGACACCTAAAGTACCCTTTGAAATGCCATGGTCGATGACCTTTATACGCTGGTATAAAGTACCAATGTTTTGCTTTAGTGAAGAGTTGTTAAGTCATTTTATTGCTTCGCCTACTTTGCAATGCACTACACGTAAACCTTAGAGCTAGGTTCTTGGATTGTCTTCTTGTTAATATTTACTTCTGTCGTGTGGGTGTCGATTCGATCGACCCAGGAAACCTGGTGTCAAAGTTTTTAAACCGTCTAATAGCACAGCTAATAACTAGGCCTCTGACATGGTTTCTTGTGTAACGACCACTATCAAAGACCGCGACCGGGACCGACGGCTTAACGTGCCCTCTGAACAAAATCCTTTTTCTTTTCGGACAATTAGGTGATTCATCCAGCAATGTCCTAACCAAACTGGGGAAAATTACACAAAGCGATAAATTAACAAATATCAACTTTGTGTTCCCCCCTGGGCATCGAACCAAGGACCTCCGGATCGGGAGCAGTTAGGCAGTTGGAATTGTATTATAACTAATTAGAGCAGCAATTTGGTACTTTTATAGCACCCAGTCCAGTATAAAGTAATCAACAGAAACTTTACACCTGATTATAACTTACTCAACTTCGTGAAAGGTTATAGCGTGGTCTGGTATCGTCAACTTAGTAGGCAAACTGTTGCAACTCAACTTTGAGCTTAAGACGAGGTCAAGCGAAGTCCTTTTTACTGCTCTCCTTAAAAGGTTTCTTAAAATTGTTTTAATCATGCTGGAAATGAGGTAGCGGAAGTTTATTTGTTGTTAACTTTGTAGTTGTAGCTCTATCACAAAGTACGACTATTTAAAGACGGTCGCGGAAATGGTTGTATCGTAACAGACGCACTAGACGTAACAGGAACTGGACCTCATGGGCCGAAAGGATCTATTTATTGTCGAGGTATAATGAAGAAGTAGACGTTCACAGAAATAGATTTTAGTAGAAATGAACGTTTGCAGAAATGGTCGTAACAAATGCATTAGACCTTACATCAGGAACTGGACTAAAAGGACCGAAAGGAAAATACTATCGCCTAGACAAAATTGTGAGAATCTTGTTCTAAAATTCACATTTAAACATAAATTATAAAATATGGGATTCATTTTGAATGCAACTTTCTTAAACTAAAAAGTTCTTCCGTTTCCAGATTAATAAGATTGAAAGAGGTTAGAATACCTTTAAATACTGCAACCAACCTGCACCCAACATAGCTCGCCGGTCAAGTCTAAAGGCACCCATTTTCCACATTGAGCTGATAGGTGAGCTCGATACTGTGTTTGCTAGCAGACGGTAAGATTTGGTTTCATCTAAATATACAGGGTGTACAATAAGTTATGGATAAGTAACCCTTTATGCGCAGGTCAGGCATAATCGTGGTTTACTAAAAAAAAAGTTAGGACCTCACTGAAATTTTTGTTTGTGACTTATGCGATGCTAAGGGAACAATTCGTTTGAGGTGCTAAGGGGACCCATTTGCAGTCATTTGCACAACTATTATATAAAAAAGCATGAAAAAAGTAAATTCTGAAGGTTCTACGTCATGTTTCGGATATGTGGTTGACTCCACCGCACTATGATATAGAGCGGTGGAGTCATCATCATCATCCTCATGAATGACGTTGTCATTGTTAATCAGATGCAATTCAGAACGTCTGTTAATATAATGAAGGCCATTAATATTGATAATGGTAGCGGTCGAGCAAGTTGATAGTATCGAATAGATGATGATCACACTTAATCAATAACTGCCTCCCCGTGGTCTAGTGGTCTGAGCTATTGGCTCGCGATCGAGGTCCTGTGTTCGATTCCCAGGGATTAACACAAAGTAGATATTTATAAATTTATCACTTTTTCAGATTTTCCCCAGTTTGGTTAGGACATTGCAGGCTGAATCACCTGATTGTCTGAAAAGAAAAAGGATGCCTGAGTGTTTCGGAGGGCACGTTAAGCCGTCGGTCACGGTAGCTGGCTTTGATAGTGGTCGTTATCAGTTCTCGTTACTCGTTGTCAGTTTTCGTGTGACCGCAAAAGTCGGTCATATCTAACCAAGTTTCACCGTCTATAATAGCCTTGTGGCAGAATGTATGGTGCACGATTTCCGATTTCCGGTGTGCGGGTAGACCGTAAAGCTGCAGAGCTTTTAGGGTTTTTACGCTACGGAATGTAGCGAAATAGTGTTACATGAAATTCTCTTATTTCCTTGTGGAGTAGACAGTGTCCATGGAATATTGGAAGCCATTTTCGTCACAAATTTCTACTGTTTTTTTTTTTTGTGTATTGCCCATTTTCAACAAGTAATAGAAGAAAACACGGGAGCCAAAGATATCCCGATTAAAACGTTTTGTCAGTAACTATTTTAATGTAGTACTGTCACTTTGTAAAATTTGAGTAAAAAAAAGACAGCAAAACAACAGCAATTATGATCCTGTTAAATAAGACGGCATATTTAATTCAAATCTTAGAAAGTGAAAGGACCAAGGTTACGGTGGTTCGATGAGCTCAGTAGTACCCCCACAGGCAACTATATTGTGTCCAAAATACAAACACCTTCATTTTTTGGGAAACATGGCATTTGGGAGTTTTGGTCCCCTCCTTTGTTACCCTTTGGAATCACATTCATACGAAAACGAATGGAATCCAGAGCAATACAAATATAGTGGGGTCACACCAAGAGCCACTTGCCCCGCGGGGGAAGGGGGGTCCCACAGAAGCGGGCACTTGACACGCGCCGGCTTTTACCCCGGAGTGCCCCCAACCTAAATTTTATAGTTCTGTAAGAGGTGACGTTTTGCTGAAGAGATTATATTGTTTCAGTTTTTAAATGGTATGTAACCACACTGAAAGGATTGAGAAGCTGAGAGTGGACTCAATTCTTGATGAATCATAATTTTATTTCATGATTTTTCATTATCTGTTAATTATATCTGACATGTTTAGATTTTTAGATAGCAACGAGTCTCGATATGGGCTAAATCCTGAGGTTTTGGTTTCTAACCACAGCAAACGTTATGTCTTTTCATTTTATTATTTTAAACAAAATAATATAGAGAATGATTATAAAATATGACTAATTATCTTTATTTATTTATTTGGTTAAGAGTAATAATGATAAAACCACAACGGAGGTAAAAGGCTATAGTCAAACTCAGGTTTATCAGGTAGCTTTCAGAATTGGGTCCAGTATCTATTCACTCAGAGCGTTCCATCGCATTGGCCTGGCTCTTATTGGCTGGCTGCAACGTTTAATGAAACCACAGAGTATCGAGTTCTACCCTTTACTAGCTACTTTTATACTAATTAAAATACCTACAACATTAAATCTCTTTTCATTTCTCATACTCGGAAAGTAGTGTTGTTTTGATCTGACTATTGGGTGGAAGATGCTGCTTTCCTTTCACAGGGAAGGAATAACTCATACAAATTTCATCCCCACCCTAGGGCGGGAATGAACTTTAAAAATAGAACTGCTTGAATTGCTGTCAGCTGTGAAGACTTTTTTTCATATTAAAAAAAAACTTTATGAAATGTCGTGACTTTTTAACCAGCTTGTGTCACTGGCCAGTGTGAATTTAGCGCAAACTTGCGATGCGAGTGCCGCGACAAAATTAAAAAATAATAATTAAAAAGTCAACACAAATTGGCGGGATAGGCTCGTATTTATAAAGCGATCTCAAGATTGAGAGCAATATTAAGTATGGATTTGACAGATCGTTTTGTACTGAAGTGACATTTCTGAGACAAACTCAAACTCGCTGTCACTCTTGAGAGCTGATTATAAATACGGGCCTTTTTATTTTCCTCATATTCTAAATGAAAAGTAGAGTCATTGCCACGGGTAGAAGAATCAATTCCTCTCGGACTATAGCCGCCCTCGCTGCGCTCGGGCGTCTAACTACCTCGGGAATTGATTCTCTTCCACCCTAGTCTATGAATCTACTATTTACAAAGCAAATAACCAATATTGTGTGGGTAGTTTTAAAAGAAAAAGAAACGCGTTTTAGAAAACTAATGATTTTTATTCTTCTTCTTTTAGTGTGGGTTTCGATTCATTTGGCCCGATGAACCCTGGTGTCAGAGATTTAAACTGCCTAATAGTACAGCTAATATCTCAGGCTCGTATTTATAAAGCGATCTCAAGATTGAGAGCAATATTGAGTGCGGATTTGACAGGTAACTTTGTACTGGAATGCCATTTCTGATACGAACTCAAACTCGCTGTCACTCTTGAGAGCTGATTATAAATACGGGCCTCAATTACTTTTATCAGGGACCGAGTGACTGGCAAATACACATCTACCTGCTAAAAGCCGCAAACATCCGTCATCGTTCACATGAATACTAAAACGTCATACCTAAATTACACCACAGATGGTTCCGTACATTAATTAATATTATCGGACACGCCACTAGGCTGTTTGAGCGATCGCTTTTGCCGTGAGCGATGGGCTCAAGATGGCGGACAGAAAATGGCTGCCGTTTGCGGTTTGGCGCCATTACTGGTCAAAATTTGAATAAAGATAAAGTCCAGTTTTACTTATGCTGAATTCAACAAGGAATCTACTTTTTATAAAGTTATCTTTGAAAACAATGCATCTAAAAAACTAATTTACGATAGATACAGCTTGTTCTGTCTAAAAATTACTCATTTACGGATAAAGTGAGGATCATTAAAATAGACTATAAATAAATGAGACCAGTAATTTCACACGACTGGTTCGAACACGCGCGCAATATATCCTTTGCTTAGGTATACGAGGTGTAAGGGACAGCTTCCCGCAAACTGAAAAGGATTGCTCAGTCAACGAAACTGAACAACTTTCGCAAAAAAAATATATTTGCAAATGAAAAATAAACTATATGAATTTAACTTCCCATAAGTGTCACTTTATACTTATGGGAGAGCCAAAAACTATTTTTCATTACTTTAAAGAATTTCCTGAAGAAAGTTTTATTGACTGAGAAATCCCTATTCGTTTGCGGAAAGTTGTGCCTTAACACCCGGTATTTTAATATTACTGAAAATCATTTTACCAACGCATATAAGTACCTAGTTTAACTAAAGTATTTGTGTCCGTGTTACATTTACCAGCAACCTTATTGCAAATTAAGCGATAATTATTTCATATAGGTTGTTATATCGATGCTAACTCTACGAACGGTACAATTAATACCTCAACAACCGCTTCAAAGGTGAAATTACTCGCTAAGTTTCACTGGAATATTATAATATTTCGTTAACAAGATAATATTGTGTTTTGCGAGACGTTGGAAATGGGAACTGAAAATTACAAATGATATTATTAATGATATGAGATCGCGCTCCAATTTCATCTCAAATTCATCTTTTACCTCCACTTTAAATAATACAAAACACTTTTATTTCCAAAAAATCCGAATCAGATATGTATTGGATACGAATCTAATATGCATAAGTGCAAGGAGTTACGGCTAGATTATTTATACAGGGTGTAAAGAAAGTACTGCGTTCTTTTAAACCACATATTATATTAATTATAACAAACAACTTTCGCTTATCACAAAAATGTAAGCTCGAAAAAAAAAGTTGCCTTGTCCATACAAAATCGCAGATGAGTAGATCATTTTTGTATGAAAAAGGCAAATTTATTTTTCGAGCTAAAATTTTTGTGCTTTGGGAAAGTTGTTTGGTATTATCAATAGAACAAGTGGTTTAAGGAACTCCGTACTTTTTTATATCCTGTATATTAAGATTTTAATCCGGAGATTCTTGGATTTGATTAGACATAGGCTAAGTAGCCAAAGCATCGTAGTACACTGCTACGTCGTAGCTTATTTCTACGTCGTAGCTTATTTCTACGGCGTAGCTTATTTCTACGTCGTAGTTGCATTGAGTTTGAAAACTCAACGATTTTTTTGGGGAAATACACGCAAATCTCCTTGGTTTTCAAACTTTCGGCGGGCTCTCTTAGGCCCGTATTTATAATCCGCTCTCAAGAGTGACAGCGAGTTTGAGTCCGTATCAGAAATGTCATTTCAGTACAAAACGATCTGTCAAATCCATACTTAATATTGCTCTCAATCTTGAGATCACTTTATAAATACGAGCCTTAAACGAGCAATGTTTTTCTGCAATGTGTGGCTGCAATTAATTGCTGCAATACCGGCAACTTTGTACATGGGTAAGGGTGTTTTTTAATAACCTCCGGGCGCAACATTTACACAAAAATATTTTATTTCAACTGATTAGACTACGAGCCAGGGCCCGAGTTCGATATATCCGTCGGGACCTTTTCTTTACTTACAACAGGTATAAAATAATTCCAGGGTATTGTGTAGATCACGTAACTGCTTGTTGTATAGTATTTTTAAAAATATTGCCCTACTAAACTGGCACCTTTGCGGGTAATTTGAGGCAGGTTTACACGTCATGTGGTCAATGCATAAGTCTTCGACTACCTATTGACTTCTGCATGTGCATTGACCCTGTGTCATGCATCATGTAAACAAATATATGTATTTATAGTTTCATTTCTGATTTCCAAGTGTTCGGACTTTAAGTTTTAAAATTCCAAAATCGGCGCCATTGTTTGTGTCTAAACGCGTCGAACAAAAGACGTCGTTCAGACAAACGATCATTTTAAATAGGTACTTTCCTTTACAATGCAAATTTGAGGTCGACGCCCTCGCTGAGGGCTTTAACTCCTATATCAAAGGGTTAGCCTTTTCTAATTCCGCGCGTCAAAGAACGATCCACGAGATGTTTTACCAAAAGAAAATCTTTCTTTGGAAATACGAAGAATTTATTTGTTTGTGTCTTCATATTGAAGATTTGCATGACGTGTTTTTAGGTATAAAAAAAAACTCGTGTTTCAATTTTGTATTACAAAATATTAATCGACCCGAAAGACGTATATTTCAGTCGAAGAATTATACTTTTATACGTATATACGACTGTAGAATTTAGCCTGGCTTTCCAAAAGAAGCTTACCACTGCTTAAAGGGAATATGGACAGAAAATAGTTGTTCAGAGCTTATGCCTCCTAAATAAAGCGATGAATAAATCCAGAAAAATATATTTATTAAGAAATTAGTAAAAAAAAATGTAGTTCTTAAATAAGTAATATGACAAAAAAAAAACGAAAGTAAAGCAGTTTTTAATAGAAAACCTGAAATATAAGCAGCGCTTTCACGATTTCTTTGGGAAAATATCACAACATAGCTTTTTTAAATCCGACTTGTAGTTTTAAGAAATTTGTTTTTTGTGCGTTTACGCACATTTTTGACGCGGCCACGGACATAACCGCCACGCCTCCATAGCGCGCGCTGATTTGTACGATATTTCTAGGGCATTACGGGCGATGATTGCATTTATCTTGAAATCTTGCCAATTTTAGGGTTGAAATCTCCGCGAGATTGTTTAATTAAGCAGGACTTATCCATAAGAAACGTAATTCCATAGTCCGGGGTATTCCACTAGTTTCCTATTATAAGTTAAATGCCACCCCAAAAATTGAGATAAGGAATGATTCGTGTCACGTATTTCTCACATTTGCCCATTATAAGAAAAAAACTGTAGGCATACAATGAAAGAAACGTTCACTTTTCCGTTCCAACTTCGCATATTACTTTAGCGTAGTCCTCAAACAAACTTGTCACTTAAGGAAAAACCTGGAATTACAACTTTTGCAAAAGAATGGAGGTAAAACTGAGATCTCTTGGGAAAACATCCCGGACACCAGATGTTCACAAACTACCCGCGTTTTAAAAATGTTTGTGAAAGCTAGTTTGTATTACAAGTGTTTGTGTCCGGGCTAATTTTATATCTTGTTCTTGGCTCATAACTTTTTCTTATTTTTGGACAAGTTTTTTCGTCAGTTGAAAAAAGGGTGTCTGTTGCATTTCGGAGGTCTTTAACACTTAATGATTGAGTTCAAGAGTTTCTCTCAAATTTCATCTGTTTTTCATAACCAAACCAATCTGTGACCAAACCGTTGATATATAAGTAAGTTTTGAGACTTTCGCGATTGTTCACTTCAATTAGATTTTTATTTTAAACGGGATTATTACCGCGAAAGAGGGTAGACCGATATTATTTTCCTGAGAAGACCTCGCCAGTCTACTCGTGACCATGGAGCTTGAAACAGCTCTGAAATATTTAGGTAACAATAAACGTAATCGCGTTAATAATCCCGTTTAAAATAAGAATCAATCCGTTGAAAACAGGCAGTGCTGAATTTGCTGGAAATCAGTTCGACAGCTATACCGTGAAAGCTAGACACATAAACTCACTTACGTCCTAATGATTTATGTATAGAATTATTAGGAAATCAATCAGGTAACGTTCTGTTAGAGAATAGACATTAATTCGACATTCAAAGGGCTTTCAAATTTTATTTAGTATTAAATCTAGTTCTCTGGGTTATTTAGGCCCGTATTTATAATCAGCTCTCAAGAGTGACAGCGAGTTTGAGTTCGTATCAGAAATGTCATTCCAGTACAAAATTACCTGTCAAATCCGCACTCAATATTGCTCTCAATCTTGAGATCGCTTTATAAATACGAGCCTTAGATACTGTACTTTATTTATCTTTACGTTGAAACTTTGACATATTAGTTGCTATGTAAATTTTTAATCAAAAGAAAATCTAATTATGTGGTTCTGGGTTGTCGGTTTGCCGAACGTCCCATTTTTCTAGAGTTTTTAAATGGCGTTGGCTACTATATAGAATCGACAGATAAATGTGCCTTTCGAAGTAAGAACTTTTAGACCACATAGGAAGTGGTTTACAAATTTTCGTGACTGGATGAGAGAGTAGGTACTTCTAGAAATGTGTCGTCCTGAACTAGAAGCCTACTAAAAACTCTGAAAACATGAGAATATTGGCCGAAAGCCAGACAATCTCACATGGTAATAAAACGAAGATAATACAAAACCTCCCATCCTTGTTCCTATGTACAGCTTCTGCTGAAAATAGGTAGTATACAGAATTTATACAATAGTTGAATACTGTATACGTTAGTTCATAGCTCAACGTCGGGCCAGCCAGCTAGAGCAGTCGAGCCTGCCAAGCCAAACTTATAGGGTTTGCTGACCCGTCACGCCCAACTTAGTCTCGCCAAACAAGGATTAACATGTTGGGATTTTCCTGGCACCATCAGCGCGATACACGCCAGTTGACAAACAAATTCAGTTGATCAAAATGTTGCATGTCTACAAATATACAGGGTGCAAAAAAAAGTACTGTGTTCCTTTAAACTACAAAGCTCGTTCTACATACACTGATGTTACCAAACAGACAAAGGGAAAGTCCCAAATCAGACAAATTTGAACTCGAAATATAATTTTGCCTTTTCCATGGAAAGATGCTTTCTACATCTGCAATTTTGTATGGACAATGCAAAATTTTATTTCATGCTAAAATTTTTGTACTTAACGCAAGTTGTTTGTTATCATTAGTAGAACATTATGGTTTAAAGGAACGCAGTACTTTTTTTACACCCTGTATGAATCCCATAAATTGTGTGTTCCAAAACTCTATTAACCTGAAAAGCCTTAACATGTTTCTGCACAAACAAAACTTGGAATAAACAACGAAGTGTCTATAAAGTCCCTATTGCGAAGTAAAGCCTAGTTCACACAGCACCGTACACGCTATATGTAACCCCAACACTATTTGTCATGTCGCCGTCTGACCTAGTTGCATATCTTTTAGCATTCGGGGAGGTTTGGGCGCAGTGTGAGCTGCTTAAGAAAACGGAGTTTTAATATTGGGATTGGACTTTACATCGCATTTTAAACTTGATTTGTCGTGTTTACGTACGCACAATCGCCGAAATCTCTCATTGGCCGGAAAAAAGGGACACTTTGTGGGAGAAAAACCGATTTTTCTTTTAAAAGATTAAGTTTAACAAGCTACAGCGAAGATTTCAAGCTTTTTTATAGTAATTTTATAACGCTTTAATAGCCGTGTTGCTCTAAACGCTTTAACTAACACCACACCCCGATCCACCTTCCCACAAAATCTCGGAACTCAGCTAACTACGACACAAACCGAAACTGTTCAACTCTGCTCTTGTTTTTATGAGGAATTCCTTACTTTAGCTGTTCGGCGTAAAGCCTGAATTCCAACTTTGACTGCTACGCTAGTAACAGCTGTTGCTCTTTTAAATTATGTTGTAAGTGCCTGGCTAGGAAAATTGGAATATAAAATTTTATTCTAGAAAATGGTGCGGATAATTTTTAAGATGCAAGTATTGTACTAAGTGGAAAAGAGATTTAGTTCATAATAACATTAGAATTTTGTAATTTCTTATCTCAAATAGGTATTATAAAGAAATCATTTTTAACAAATTACATAGTGTAGTACTATTATAATATTCTGTGATAATGCTGTGGCTTTCATGTAGATACCTGAGATCAGAAGAAAAATATTCCGTCATCAAATCTTCTTCATAAGTAGCCATTTAGTTATTGGAAAATTGTTTGTTACCAGCTAACTAGTTGCCTTCACCAGCTGGGAGGATAATGATGCACAGAAAGTAAACAGCAGGTTCTTTATATTAACTGTATTGTAGTCTACTTCGTAGATTGCAGTATTATAAAATTACAAAGATAGACATGCTCTCACTAGAGGTCGTATATAGCGAGTGCCCAAATGGTGGGCAAGCGAAAAGTCACAGCGAGCGGCGGGCCCCCCAGAGCCGCAACACCAGCTATAAATAAAAAATAATAATAAAAGGTTCATAATTAGCCATTAATTTTATCAGATCGGTCATAATAATAAACAAAACTACCCGTGTGAAAGTAATTAGTAGTAGAAATTATTAAAATGATTTTATTACTTGATAAAGTTGTCGACCCCCTATTTGTTTAAAAGCATAATAATAATATTTGTATGAATATAAAAATTATGCGACCATGTCACGGAGCTTTGTGATGTAAATACAGGTTTAGGTTATAGTGATACGAGAAGCAAAAATGAAAAGCGTTCTAGTCACTCTCAACAGAAGCTTTCTTTTCTTTTAATGTAAAATTTTGTGTAAAGTCAATCGCACGATAAGCCCGTGTCACCCGCCGCGCTCATAAGTAATCTGTGCCCGAGTTGACGATTCTGGAGGCACTATCCCTTGAATTTAAAATAGCGCTGACATTTCCAAATTGACGTAAGACGCTTAAAAAAGGGAATTTTAAGAAATGAGCAAAGAGCATGCTCTGTTATTTTACGTCATAATATAAACAATCTTACGTCAGATTAAGAATGACAGAGTCATGTGTTTATTTAGTTGAGGAAAAGACAGCGCTAACTTAAAAATAGTTAAGGTATGGTTCCACCAGAAAAAAGATGTCTAAAAGTATCTTATAATTTTCCAGTGTATTTACAATGTAACACTCCGCTGCGCTTTCCACCGTGCTCGCACCCTCATATAATAATGGTGCTAGTTCACAGGCTTGTCATAGAAATAAATCAGTTGCAATCTGGGACTGAAGTAATGTGACTGGAACATGCTATTCTAGCTAAAATTTCAGACTATTTGGATTTTATTTTATGTTCTGTGCTCTTTACTGCAGTTGTAGGTAGAATAGTGAGTTACTATAAAACTATGTCAGTAAACTGCCTCCGTGGTCTAGTGGTCTGAGCCATGGGCTCGCGACCCGGAGGTCCCAGGTTCGATTCCCGGCGGGGAACAATGACTTTGTGTTGTTCTTCCTAGTTTGATTAGGACATGGCAGGCTGATCACCTGATTGGCATGTAAATAGTCGGTCCCGTGCCTGATTTCTCTCTGGTCGTGTCAGTCAATCTGTCCCATCAGAATAAAAAAAAAAAAAAAATAATAATAAGAGATTGAAGGAATAGAGAGTGCACTTAATTATGTATCGCAAATACTTGGGCACCAAAAACTGGTCCCGCGCAGTTGGCCGATCTCTGAAAGGTTTGCCGCCATCACCAAAAATCGGTTGGAAGGACTACTTTATAAATCGTCCTCAAAAAACTTTAAGAATTTTTAAAGTATGTAAAATAAGTACTTCTCGGTTTTTCTTCGAGTGTATAAGTAATAATTTAATCGCTACATTTTTCAAGTGGGATTTTTCATGTACCCTTTTTCAGCTGAAATAGCTCCATGACTATAGTCACTATATTGGGCAAATTTTAATATCTGTCCTGTTCATAAATACCCACAGTCGGTAAATATTTCAGCCCGATTGGTTAATCCTTCATGATTGCGCGACGCCGATGGCCTGCGGCTTATTTTGTACTCAACTGAATTAAATAACGCTAAATGATAAATTGTTCATCGGCTATTTTGCACAGATTTTGTTGTCAAACAAATATTATAAGTATTTTTAAAATTTTAAGTTGAT
Organism: Scrobipalpa atriplicella; assembly: GCA_029255725.1. Taxonomy (NCBI): domain Eukaryota; kingdom Metazoa; phylum Arthropoda; class Insecta; order Lepidoptera; family Gelechiidae; genus Scrobipalpa; species Scrobipalpa atriplicella. The sequence continues at coordinate 20,358 of JARACY010001492.1, forward strand.
GTTAACGTTTCGTATATCATGCCAGAAAGAAAGAGCATTTCCACACATATTATCTATCCATACTCACCACGCTTGGCAGGCAAATAAAGAAGAACTCTCTTGACTCTGCCACGGTCATCCCTGACCTAGGTGTCTAGAGTCACGAGCACTCTCATTTGAAGTAAAAAAAAAAACGATTTTCAAGCAAGTGATTAAAACATAGACCTTGTTTACCAGGCAAAAGATAGATATTTCATCGACGGAACTAGAAAATTTCTCGCGGCGGCGTCGCACTACTCCGCGCGGTGCAGCCTGTCACTTAGTGGTACAACGTAGACGTAGATACTCGTACATCTTCTTCGCGCCACTTCGCGACGCGTCTCTTCTCGGTATGAACTGACCCTTACCTACATCATCACAAGGATTATTGCTTTTAAATATACGTGAAAAATGGGACCTCTTAATATCTCAATAACCTACATTAGTAACATTTTATATTTTAGAACTGAGTGTATTCAACATCCATCATCATGAATACAATTAGAACTATGTAATAATAATAAATTACTATAATTTATATCTAATGCTTATCTTTGACTTTAGACTTCTACACCCAACTTTGAATACAAACATAACCCAAGTTAAATTAAAGGGGAAGGCGGCTTCGACAAGTTAAATGACTAATTAATAGTTAACTAGGTTCTCAATCTCAACTGATTAACTTACGATAAGAAAAAACATTAGAAGTTTTAATTAGGTCTAGAGTTCCACTAGCTTTTTACTTACTAAGGTACTATAAACAAGTAGAATTCACCAGCTGCTTCCCTTTCCGACCATTATTTAAAAGCCAGTTTAAAGACAAGTAAGCCAGTGCCAGAGGATCTGAAATTCTTTAAAAACATTGTCAGCCGTAGTGAAAACGGATTATGTTAGGCTGTTGACGTCTGCCTTGCCTACACCGTTAGGTAGACATCATTTTATGATAATGTAGATATTTCAAATAATTCGATATTGTATAGTTCACTGCGAGACTGAATTGTGAACCAAAACTTCGTCCCGACAGCATCAATACAAGGTTGTATAAGTTCATATAGGAAACTTTTTCCATGAATCTGAGCCTCTTGAAAATATGACCAACATGAGGATTCTTCTAAACAAGGGGCCATAATAAGTATTGCATAAGTACTGTACAGTACAAGGTCTTCTGTCTAATATCAATGTCTTTTTCCATATGTCAAAGTGCAATATTTATGACATTTATGACCATAAATTGTTAACTTGTTTACGTAGCATTCAGAATCTGATATCCTAGTTCTCTCTACGAGACCGAGTTGTGAACCAAAACATCGTCGCAACAGCATTGCCGCAAGAAAGTATAAGTTTGCTCAACTTACGTACTTATAATTAAACTGAGTAAGGACTTAATGGCTGTTTTTCCACTAGACGGCACGGCAACGGCATGAAAACGATACCGTGGCTCTGTTTTATCACTAGGACGATAATATCGTCTACGATAACTAGTTTCAATCACACACTCACGTGTATGCTTCGTACGAATGCAAAACACATGCGGTTTGGCAGGCTTTGGCAGCAACGATACCGGTGGGAATCAATCCCGTACCGTTGCCGTGACGGTCCGTGCCATCAACTGGAAAAGATTGCTATTTAATTTCATTGCTTTCCATACATTATCTCTTCCACGATACCGTCGACGATACCGGGCCGTTGCCGTTACCGTGGACGTGCCGTCGAGTGGATAAACGCCCAACGGGGAAGTTCGTTCCATGAAACTGAGCCTCTTGGAAGACGACGCTCAAATTCCGCGGAAAATTCCCGCAGAGCAACAAGTTCTATAACATTGGGAAACTTCACCGTGACGATACTTGATATGGTTTAATGCATGGACTTCTTCTCCTGTCGAGTCGATGGTTGTTTTTTTAGATTTTGCAGATAGGCACTCAGTTTACACCGGGAAGCAAGGCGACGCGAAGCAGCTTGAAGATGGATCTCGCTGTACCACAAAGTGCCTGGTCGCACCGCTTGGCTTAGTGCGGCGGCACGGCGTAGCAAGATGTGTATGAGTTTTTATATTCTTCTTTTAAAAATCTTCTATCATATCGATGTTTTTTTTTTGTATGTTGTGTGTCTTTTGTAATAATATTCTATTTTCTTTGAAATTATCTCCTATCACTCGCATTGCAGCCTTGTGTCCATAAAACTATCATCATTCCCAAGCATTTGAGATCTTACTTATTCTCACTTCTTAGTTTTTTTTTTTAGTTTATTCAATTTCTCCACCGAACCTATATAATATTGATGTTCAGCCATACTTTAAATAGACTTTGAATAAAAAGGAACTAACGCTACCTTTTTGAGATTTTACATTGATTTTGAAGTTTCTCCTTATACTGCAGCGCCCCCGCACACGTTAGCACTGTTAAATTTTCTGCTTCAGTCTATGCCTTGGCCCGCTGTCAATCAGCGTGTGACGTCACATCTCCCCAGCAGCTGCGGCTCCCATACTCTGACAAGACAGCTTTATACCCGCCCCGGCCGAGGCGGTGATACATCTGTACATTATACCCCTCTGTGGCCACAAGTTTTGGTAATACTGCATTAGCTTGGATTTTAGATTTTTTTCATATTGAGCTACTGTTTATTTTTCAGGATTATTGTGTTTGCCTGTTCCGTAAACTGTGTGGAAATACTAGTGCTTTTATAAGGTATATGGAATCTTTTTTCATCACACTGGTCTAGACTGGAGTGGGGAATTGGGCGATATGACGTCCGGAAATCTCGGCTAAATCTGTGACAGTCATATATTTTTTAGCTGATGTCATATGGATGTCAAAAAAATAGCCTCAGTTTGTATGAAAACGGCCGGTTCTCATTTTAGCTACAATTATATTATATCAGCCAGTTTATTATGCGTTTGCGATTAAAAAGGAATGAAAAACGAGTTCAGTTGTTAGATTTGTTCCCTTTCGCAGTTCTCAACCCTACTCCATCTTACACAAAAACATGTAACATTCCAGAAAGTTCCACCTAGAAACTGTTTGTGCCAGGAAAAATAAAACTGTCCTTGCGAATTTTCCTGCGATATATTGCCTCAAACTGTCAGCTTGTCACGCAATGATTGACGATGGACGAGGATCGAGGTTTGGGTGGATACGGCGTGGTGGTGGAATATTTTGACTGAGTCACTCACAGCCCGCAGGGCAAACTTTTCAGCAACGTCACTGCGACGAAAAACTATCAAGTGTTTGGGGAAGGGTGATCTGAAATGAAGGCCATGTAAATGTAAGTAAGTATTCAAAGTTTAGGTAAGTAGTGTAGGTTGGTAATATTGCTATAGACTTGGATCTGACAGATTTATGATAAAAGTTAAGACAAAATTTTTAATAGAAGTCCTAATCGCTTGAAAACTAGTACTTGACAGACTCAATTTGAGTTGAGGCTTTTATGATTATACCTATAATGTTTATTATGGGATTTTCTAACAACCGTTTAGGAGTATTTCCACAGAACATTCTTTAAATTAAGATTCATAGAAAAGATCACACCTTTATTCCTTATGGGGTAAGTGAAACTTAAAACGCCAAGTAAAAGTAGTTTTTTCTACGTTGGATAAAAGCGACAGGTTGTCAGCATATCGTCTAAATCCTTCTAAATCACAATAAGTACACTGTTTCCCTTGAATCCCTTTGCTGGTTTATAGACCTCTCACCGGAGTACGGCTCCAAACAGCTTGCTGTGTTCCGCAGTGCCTTAACAGGCGTCTTCTGGGTTTGCTCGCTCCATCGTCGACTCTGTCACGGTCATCCCTGACCTAGTTTCTAGAGTAAAGAGCAAACCCATCCCAAAAAAAAAATTAGAGAGATGCAGAATTTTGTTCAGAAATAATAAGAACCTTTTTATGCCATGTCTGTTATATCCTACCTCCTGAATAACAGCTGCGCAGGTTGTCACATATAATGCCACAGTGAACCGAACCTACGGCATTGTAACACCGTCATATCCGGCGGAGCGACAACTCTAAATATACAGTGATATGAGGAGAATGGTGGAGGCTTGCGATTGGGTATAGCTGATTTTCATTTCATAAAAACATCATCGTCTCATCTCCTAAGCCTTTTTCCCGAATTTCTCTCGGTCGGCTTCCTAATCTCGGGATTGAACGAGAATACTGGTTTTTTACACAGAGGAACTGATATTTGACCTCCACAACCCTAGGGAAACCAGACCCAATCCTAGATAAAGAAAATCTCCGAAAAGACAGGTGCAACATGTAGTAAGTATGGTTTTTATTGCGTAGTAACTTTGCTTATTTGCTGCTGATGTAGGTGTGATTTTCTGTTTGTGTGTAGAGCGTTCAAGTGGGTCTTATAAAACCCATATCTGGGTGCATTATGTCCTCACTCAAGCTTTCTATCCCTCTATTGTCAAGTTATAATCCGGTTCAAATTGCTGCGTTATGTCCCTTTATGTTCTGAACAGTAAGCTATTGAGCTCACTTCCTTGTCATCACTTCTAAAGGAGTATCTGAAAGATAAGTGAGGCATGAATTGGGAAAAGAGCTTGGGCAATGGGCAGGTTACAGTAGGTATTTAAAGTTCATTCTAGATCTTTAAAAAGTATCATGACATGAATCATTGGAAAAAAACCCTGCGTTTATTAATGTTTTGAGATTTTTGCAAATATTGTATTTAGAATGAGATTATTACCTCGACCTCTACTCGTGAACGTGTAGCGTGCAACCGTTCCTAAATATCGATATAACAAAAAATACAATCTTTGTTATCTCTCGTTCTAGGTACCTAAATATTTTAAATGTCCTGTATCTACTATTTTTAATTTAATATCCGGGTGTAAGGGACAGCGTACCGAAAACTGAAAGGGGTTGTAAGTCAATTAAACTGAACAACAATCAGCAGGCAATTCTTTCAGAAAATAAAAAAAAATACTTTCCCATGCAAATTGTCTGATCGAGGTGGTATTTTTGTATGGAAAACAAAAAAAAACTGGAAGAATTTTCTGGTGATGATAGTTGTTCAGTTTCATTGACAATTTTCGGTACACTGTCCCCTATGCCGAGAACTGGCCATTAACTCTATGTATTCCTTTTTTATAAGCTTTAAAAGGTGACGTCGGCTCTGACGTCATTGCTGTCTTTCAGGAGCCATTACACGAATTAAGCCTGGACACAAATAATATAATACTATACTAGTACAGATGCCTAATGTCATACAACAAAACTGGTCCGCATTAACCGGGCAGACCGCCGGGCAGGCCCGTTTTTAGGACATTGTCACGCAATTAAATAACACATTTACTTTATTTGAACAGTTTTAATCAGGTTTAAATCTGTTAGATGAATGTTTGTTTCGAACAAGTTACCCGACTTAACCGTAGAGCCATCTCTTGATATTTTTAAAGCTTATTTACTGTAGTACGGAATGGGACACCATGGCCTGGATCTGGTAATTTTATTAATATCATTAACATTTTGGTCCTTTTCACCTTTACACCCGGTGGATACCTCAACATAGGCTCGTATTTATAAAGCGATCTCAAGATTGAGAGCAATATTAAGTATGGATTTGACAGGTCGTTTTGTACTGAAATGACATTTCTGATACGAAATCAAACTCGCTGTCACTCTTGAGAGCTGATTATAAATACGGGCCATAGTATCGTCGTGTCACTGTAATATGTACCATTGATTAGCAGGAAATCAACCAGGAAGTAGTCCATTCCATACTGATTGGTTGGTGGTGCTTTGTCCTTTGATGACATAAATACGACACTTTATGCCCCATTCAGTCGCTAATTCGTTCATTCACTCGCTATTACCGTTCAATCAGCTACTTAATCTGTTTAACCGAATGAGAGCGGTATATTATTAATTGTTTCGCATGATTCACATTCAGGCCGCAGTCTTGTATTAAATTCAAAGAAACGCCAAGCGATTTAAAAAATATGCAAGTGTCAAAAAAGGAAATAAAAAACAAAATCAAATCGTAAATTTAAGATAACGTAGTCATTAAGGTTTAGAAAGTTTAGCATAAATTAAGTTAGTAAGTAATTTAACGTTTTAGTATAGTGCTTAAGAAGTTTTGCGCAGTGCAACTGATTTCCCGTTATACTTTTACTAAGTTTGGGAGAGTATAATTAACATAAGATTGTACAACTTTTATATTATTAAAAAAAAAGGCTCTACGTTTCTGTAATTGAAGAATATAAAAATATAAACCAGATGGATGATAGATGAAACCAGGATACAGGAAGCAATACGATTTTTTTTAGCCTCTTAAAAGAAGTGCTTACTGGCATAGATTTCGAGGTGAAAAATAAGTTTTATCTTTCTTTGCACTAGTGCGAATACCTAATGTGCTCCCTTACCATTAGGCAGACTGTACATTAGCACCCACTACTTACTTGGTTTAAAAAAAATGTACTGTATAAAAATGTTGCTAAATATAGAAGCTGCGATAAAAAATATAGCCAAAATTAATCATAATAAATGTTCTTATCGTCTTAGCCTAACCGCTTTATGTCGGAGTTTTATGTGATGAAGTTTTTAGCGAAGTGCTATGAAGTTCAACATTATGGCTCTTCTTCAAATTTTACTTCTTAATACACTTTACTTTATCAGAAAAATTGTTGGTTTATCTTTAAACATGTCAACAAGTAAACTAACATAGGTTAGTTAGGTGCGTTTTTTTTATTCACCAGAAGAGTTTCTTTGTGAAAGTTGTTCAGTTTCTCTGACTGAGCTACCCGATATTTTTTTTGGGATTGAAACCTTTCTTTTTACATACAAAAAATCCATACCAAGAATAGGCACATAAATTGTTGCATAAAAAATCAAACTTACATGAAAGAAAGTTGCCGACATGAGATAAACTTAAAATGCATCGATTAAAATATTTGCAACTGATGGTCATATTGGTCATACTTACATCTTAAATTAAAATGGAGAATTAATTATAATCTTATTCGACGACAGGCTTACTCCTTACGCACAAAGTCACAATTTTCTTATCTTTAGGAGAGCTGTTGACTCTTAATACAAGATTTAATTAAAATCAAGCTGATTATCTTCAGAATCAATTACTTTAAGTAACTTGTACATCTGAACTAAGTCAATTTAACGAAGACAAATTGCACTCCAACAAAATGGCGGGCAAATAAAACAAATGAAAGATCTAAGCAAAAGCTTAGACCATCCAGTCCGATCCGTAATTAGCCCGGATCATGCGTTATAGTCCGGCAGCAAGCGAAGAAAAATAGACCCCTTAGTTATTCCAAATTGACCGACCGTTGAATGACAACGGTATCAGAGTTCATTCATAACAGGCCTCTGACATGGTTTGAGTAACGATCATTATCGTGCTCTTTAAAGCACAGATTGTCTTTTTTTGACAGACAAGATACAAATGGATGAAACAGCCTGCATTATCCTTACTAAACTTTATTCCAAACAAAGTGACCAAATGGACTAAAAACTTCTTGGTGCTCTCCCATGGATTGAAGACTTTCGGAACGAGAAACTGAGGTTTAAATCACTACACAACAGAGGTTGTTTGGTCTTGAGTAAAGGCATGCCTTCCGCTTATTTATAGTGGTCGTTAGTTACACCAATTAAAACAAACGCTCATTACTGACTTGCTATTAGACGATCCAAATTCTCTGACAGAGTTCTAAGGTTCATTCGTCGATTCGACTTCGCTTGGTAGAAAAATATCCCTATTTTTTTCTCCTCGCACTCCGTACTATATTCTGACGTATCATTGGGTCATTCCACCAAATTGGAATCTCGACGAAACACGAGGAATGACCTCGGGCCTCAAAATTGTATTAACTTTCGCGAATAAAAAGAAAAGCCGACTGATTTTATTGCGTTCTTTTATTTTAGTTTCAAGTTCATGGTTGTGACGTTTCGTTAATTTAATTTCTATTTTGCAATCGTGTTATGAGAGTATTCTTTACAATGAAATAGCTAGACGGTCGAAATTCAAATGGCTGTAAAACCATAACCACTGAAGATTTTTTAATAAAGCAAAAACTAGTATATTTGTATACTCATAAGCTCTACTGTGACAGACGTTCAAGCTGATTTGCATGCATACCTTTTCACATTCTTAAATTTCAAACATCTTCAATTGTCCAACTTCAAGGCAAATGCGTAACTTATCTCGTCTTCTATTTATCTCTGTCTTAACCACCTCAAAAAAGCACGAATAAAATCGAGACAAAACAATAAGATAGAGGATATTATGACCTCTTCTAACCTTGACTTCGCCGTAAGATTAAGAGCGAGCACACACTATGATTAAGTATGCGTCTCACACGCCGCGTAAAGGTGAGCGCAGACTTATCGGGCGCGGGCGAGTGCGCGCCGCGGTAATGCATGGGAGGTGTGGAGAATACTAATACTGGATATTGACATGTCGCGGGAATTAATCTGCCTTACTTTGTTGGTGGAATCTAAAGATATACAGCAGAGTTGTAAAGTAGATTAGGTATGTTTACCTAAAAGACAGAGTCGATGATGGAGCGAGCTCACCCAGAAGGTGCAGTCTCACGCGTCGACGGAACACGGCAAGGTTTGACGCCGGACTGCGGTGGTCGGGTGGTTGTGAGCCAGGCGGCCCCTTGCGAAGCCTACCACTGCTTTGTTGGAATCGTTCAGCTGGACCTATACATAGTTAAGCCTGTATTGCCGTTGCCCGGAGCGGATCACTAGAAAGTAGATCCCATTCTATCCCCATTTATTAAGCGCCAGACTCCACAAGAAAATGAGACTAATCAGTCAAACATACTCGTATCCACTGAAAAGCCTGAAAACCTCAACTCCATATCACCCTCCAAAATAGACTTCCTAGATGAAAAACTTTCTAATTTGACACAAGATTGATTAAGGAGTGACCACTGACCATAGTTATGTCATGAACAAAAGCTATATTTTATAAGTTTCAAAAATAAAATTAATGTAAAGAATTTATTTATTAAATACCTTATCTATAGGTAGTGACAAGACAAATGAAAGTTATTTATACAATCTACAGATAAAATACATTATTATTATTGGTATTATACATAATAATCCAATTTGTATCAGCTATTTTAAAAGGATTACTTTGTTTTTGATCGTTAACAATTTAGGACTTCATAGAACAAAATATAAACCTAATAAATTATTTTCATACGAATATTTTCTTCCAAAGATTATATTCCTCAATCTATTCAAAGTCAAAACAATCATATCGTAATCAAGATCGTCTGCTACCCCTGGTTACGCTTATTTGGGTAATTATAGACAAAATACGTATTTCAAGAGTTTCAAACTTGGTTAATTACCAACAATTTGCTATGTAATAAATAACATACCTACTGACGTCAAATGTTTTAATTGCTCGTTCGTCAATTACAAAGAAGAAACATGATAATATTATGGTGGTGAAATTAATAAGAAACTTTAGCTGCCGACAGAAGCCGTAGAAACGAGCAGGCCTTGCACGACATTCAATCTAAACTCTAAACATAGGTATAAAACAGCATAACTATTGGTTACGTTATGATACGTGAAGAAATTTTGCATTTTAGGGCACTTTATTTATTCTGCCATTGCTGCCAAAATAGTTTTAAATCCGCTCGTGACCAGAGTGCCTTAATGGGTATTATCCCAGATATTACGGCATCGTTCTGTTTATTCCCGATAGTTATAAATAAGTACAGAGGGGTGTATAAGAAGTGCTTTGTGCTTTTAGCACGTGTTGTATATTGTACCGCTGTTTTCCGTCCGCATTAATACAGAATTCTGTCATCGACTTTATCAAAAACCTGAGTGAGGTCAATTCATCGTCAACTCTATTTCGATCATCACTGGTCTAAACTTGGATCAAAAACATACCCATCACAAAATAATCTTCTGTATAAATATTTGTGATAATTATATTCTGTAAATGATTCAGTGAATTTGTACCTTTTAGGCGCATTACATTGAACTATGCTGCATTGTCGAGCAACCGTCAACGCGCACAATACAAATACGTTTTTAATCCGGTCGTGACTGGAGGATCCTCGCCGGGTTTATCTCCAACATTACTGCTGCGTTTTGTTATTGTTTACCCTTAAGTTTGAAGTAGTGTGTTTTTTTTTTTCATTGCTGTACTGGAAGTGATAAAAAGCACTGATTGTAGTAGCTGTTTTTCTTCCCGGGCATACGCTAAAAGCCAGTAGAGGGACAATAGGGAAACTGCCTATTTAAGCCCTTAGCAGGCATTATTACATCTTTCTCATATAAACGTGCTCTCCGAAGCACGCAATCATCATTACTGCAACACAGCATTGTTGAGCAGCCGTCATCGCGAACAATACTAATACGTTTTTAATCCGGCCGTGACTGGAGCTTCCTCGCTGGGTTTATCGGTTTATATCCAACATTACTTGTTGGTTTGATAAAAGCGTTTATGCTACTTTTACATTGAGTTTATTCTTCTTTCTCTAATTTTACAAACGATGAAAGTAACATAATGATTTAAACACCGATAGCCATCCGACATGGTTTGTGTGAGGACCACTAAAATATTTCTGCATATTTCTTGGTTTAGTTATGTTAAACGTATCGAGAATTTACAGGAAGACCACATTATTTCTCTTAACTCTGTAACGACTAACTACTCAGACATATTTTTCTCTTGGAAATTACGGCACCATTACTTTTTACAATGTAAAATGCACCTGAAAATAACAACGTAAATAACTTAACAAAGCCGTAAAACTGTTTACTCGCTCGGTTATTTTATTATTAACTACGCTATTCATGTTGCCACCTTGTAGTTACCAACTGCAATTTGTCACACAATTTAGTTGCCACTTTCTTCCACGACATTCCGCGGTACTTGTTTTTTCCAATGAGTGTGTGTTGAAAATTATGTTGTTTTTAAGTACACTAATAAATGGCGAAAAAGTAAATAATAATATGGGCTGTAAGGGATAGTTTCTCGCAAACTGATAGGGGTTGCTCGTTTAGTCAACGAAACTGAACAACTAACGCCAGGAATTCTTTTAATTTAGTACTTAGTTTCTAACCCTTTCAAAATAGTGTGAGGCCCTGGGTTCTCCCTATGCCCAGCGCTTCACAAAATATATACAAATGGGAAGGGAGAGGAAGAAATAAAAGAAATTTATAAAGTAGGAGACACAGTTAATGAAAATGTTGTTATAAATTGATAAAAAAAAGGTGTTTCGTCGGCGAAGCTTCAAAAAACAATGATCGAAAAATGGTGACATAAGAAAGATGAGAAAAATGTGATTCTGAATTTGAATTGGGTGCATGGTGGCCAGTAATGAATTTGAGGTGTGAAAAATGAGGTTTTGTAACGCATCGTTACAATAGTTGGTTTCTTTTAGTCATAATAATACCGAGTGTAAGGGACTGCGTACCAGAAACTGATAGGGTCATAGGAGTACACAAATTGTCTGATCAAGGTGGTCATTTTGTATGGGTAAGTCATTTTTTTTTTTTCATTTCCTGAAAAAAAATCCTGGTGGTAGTTGTTCAGTTTCGTTGTCTGAGCAACCCCTATAAGTTTGCGGGACGCTGTCCCTTACACCCCGTATAAGTAGAAACATTAATTATATTTATTTTATACTCGGAGCATGGAAAAGGCCATAATTAATCAATCAGCGAGTCACGAGAAGGGAATATAAATTACATTCATAAAATCAACGATAATAATAATGGCGGCAATTATTTACTTCGGCATTTTGTCGAACCTAGTGCTTCCAAAAAATATCGTTACATTAAATTTAAAACAGTATTCGGATGTTGATGTTGATCTATTTCGCTATTTAACAACACTTTCACTCATATACGTCGATATACATCAAAATAAAATAAAAGCTTACTATGATGTAGAATCTCCAGTAAAATAAATAAAAATTTACTAAGGCTCATATTTATAAAGCGATCTCAAGACTGAGAGCAATATTAAGTATGGATTTGACAGGTCGTTTTGTACTGAAATGACATTTCTGATACGAACTCAAACTAGCTGTCACTCTTGAGAGCTGATTATAAATACGGGCCTAAGTGTATTGAGAGGGAGAAAATTTGTCAATTTGTATTGAAATAATACTCGTAGATAAATAAAATTTTTCATAATTATCAGTATTATTATATCAAATTGATGATATCAAAAAACTATCGTTATTTCGGAAAAGTAACTATCGATAAACTATCAACGGGCAACACTATTTTATGTTGGTAGTGGGTAAAATTTATTGGGGGGTGAAATAAATAAGCGCCCATTACTAATTATAAGGCTGATAATAATAATATTAATAATGGTACCTTTAGTTTGTTTTTATTAACTCGTGGGTAATACCTAGCTATTTATGCAACTGCTGCATAATGAGGGGTATTAAAACACGAGTGTGAGTTTCGCACTATAGGTTGTACTGAAATGATTATTTATCTACTATCATAGAGTAATGTTCGAATTATAAACGTCAAAACGAATTTGTATTGACGTACTTTACAAACAGTATGCTGAAAAAATTAAAAAGTTTACTTTTCGTTGCACCTTCTCCATACAAATTCTAACAAAGATGCAACGAAAAGTAAAATGTTCGTAGTTATGGAAGTAAGGGAAGGAACAAATGCGCAATCGATATCAACTTAATGCACAATCGATACCAAAAACCATGTATCCAGTTATAAATTAAAACGAAACAGCCCACGTAAGGCCCACAGCGCATGCGCGACACATGTCAAAGAGGCCAATGGCGCCACTTGATTATTGTGTGTATGAATAGAAATAATTAATTTCGTGGGAAATTATTTGAAATTATTTATTTTGAGCCTAAAAATATGTGATAGTCCCCAAAAGAAGATATTTAATACTTATATAAATGAGTGTGTGTGTGTGTGTGTGTGTGTGACGGAAATGTATTGCACATTTAATCATTATACCAACAAAGTTTAGGAAAACATTGGGATAGTTCGCTTTCGGAAAACCTGTAAGTAAATTCATTTTCAATGTACTCAAGTAGATAAAATAGTGTATGAAGCTGCACATAATTAGGTATTACAATGCTCGTTACTATTTTGAAATTCGCTGCGCTCATTTCAAAAAACACACTCGCATTGTAAAACCCTTCGTTATGTAGGAGCTTCATAAACTACTATTCTACACACCTTACACCTTACCTCACCACGAGTGAGGAAGTTGTATGGAAAAGTATTATAAAAATCTAAAGTTCTAGATTAGGTATTACTGTTTTTGCCACATGAGTGTAGTATAACTATAATTTTGAATTTATTTTAAATTTACTTTATAAATAACTTTTTTATCCAAACGAAATAGAAAATACATACATAAAATCACGCCTTTATCCCTAATGGGGTAGGCAGAGCGAAAACGACCCAAAGCTCGTTCCGCCACGTCTGACAAGTTTTGAGGGTTATTATACATAATATTGCTATAGTGACGGGTTGTCAGCCCATCGCCTTAGCTGCAATACACTGAAACCCGCAAATCCCTTACACGGAAAAAAAAGATTTGGAAATTTCTTCGCACCAAGAGATTCTGTTGTCTTGAATCTGTGACTTACTGCAGAAACAATATTCTCTTTATCGTAAGTTGCGACTTTCGTAATAAAATTATGATATTCTTGTATATAGAATTCACTTTGGTCTTTAAGCAAAATATGTTTTATTGGACGAAATACTGCGTAGTTTTGATACAAGAAAACGTGATTTTTTTGCATCAAAACACATAATTGGTTTATCTCAATGAATTATTTAATTGATCCAAAATCATTTTAATTTTCTATCAAGTAATGAATTTTCTTCTCCGAAATACTGTATTCTTCTATTGAATTAGTAGATTTTCAAATAAGTTATTACAATTTCAGAGTAATGTTTTAAATAATTTTGGATAACACAGCTAATTCGTTTCATCTAAGATTGAAAAAATATTGAAAGTATAGAATATTGATTTGTCTGAAAATATTGCTTTAGAAATCTACTGATTTTCAATGGAACTATAAATTTATTTGCTAAACGAAACAGATTCTTTGGTAGAGATTGAGATTCTCCAGGCAAAAAAGTGTTTAGTATTTATCTAAAACATTTTTTTTTTAATGCAATAAAATATTCTCTTGAATAAAGCCCAATTTTGTTTCACCTAAGAATACACTTATATTAATTTACTGTTATGATTTTTTTATGTGAAATAGGCCATAACTGTGTTTGAAAAAAGCGGAAGTTTCAAATTAAATTGAATTATTTTCACCTAAGAATATCGATTGTTTTGATTGAAACGAATAAGTTTTTTCATTGCAAGAAAATGAGGTTTTTATATGGAACTCTTGCATTTCCGTCCGAAACTATAGATGGTTGCTCATAACATCAGTGTTGCCAGAGAGTGGTCTGTGGCGCAACATTGGGGGTTTTCCTAATGAATCGTTCACAAATCATATTGGCGTAATTTTATCGTGATTTATTCGATTATACCTCTGATTATACGCAGACTTTTGAATATATTTGCTTGAAACTAAATTAGATAAATATTATAAACCAAATCAAGTGCACTACAGTGTACTAACATAAAAATAAAAATTTGTGCCAAGTTAGGAGTTCAGTAGAAAGGATCTAAGGCCATTTTCACACTTGACGCTCAACGCGGCGTAGCGCGGTGAGGCGGAGCTGTATCGTTCTTTGTAAGGACATCGGTTTGTGTGGAAAAAACGCTGGGTATGGCACACTTGCACCGCGCCTACGCGCGGAGTGAAAACAATGGAACCATAGACAATACGCCGCGTTGCGCGTATAGTGTGAAATGGGGTAAAACACAATACAATTAAACTTTAATGCAAAAATAACACACATCACACAAAATGTATCTATACTTAACACGCGAAAAAACACCTAAACAACAATGAAAAAATAATAGAAACCATTGTATCTATACTAAACACGCGAAAATATATATTTTTATGAAAAAAAATTGTGGCGTAACTTTTTTCTTCAAAACGTAACTTTTGAGAGAGTGTAAACGGCGAAGATACTATAATATTTCATCTTAAGATAGCTGGATATAATATCTTAAGGTATCACACACGGTTAAGATACGATAATATATCCGCTCGAATCATTCTCTCACAGGCTTTACTAGAGGTCGCACGTATATTCCTCCACTGAATCTATATACAGGATGATCTAATATGAATAATTCGACCATACTATTAGATTTATTATGTCCCACATCGATACACTGATTTTATCGATTATATTGATTAATAATTTGGTCGATTTTAATCGATTATATTGTCTGAGATCATGACATTTAATTTGCAAGTGCTTCGCTCTTGTGTGCTTAACTTGCACTTGCAAACCAACTGTCATACGGGCAAATTCCGTATCTGATGAGTCAGTGAAGACGAAACAGTTGTCAACAAACGACGAACCGATGCGTTTCGTTTTTCTTGCTTTCATCACAAAGGCTTAAGTGCCTTAAACACTAGTTTTCAGATGATTACTTAAATTGCAATACACTGAAATCCTCGAATTCCTTAAGCTGATTTTTACAGCATGCCCGGGAGGAGATGGAGCTGGCACATTCTATGTTTTTCTATCACTTGCAGACAGTATAGAAGTCTACAAAGAAAACACTCTGTATAAAGCGCTTACGATATATTTAGTATCTTAAGATGGCATGTTAATATATATTTCGTATCTTAAGATGACATCTTCGGTATCTTAAGATAAAACGCCCATATCGCTCGCGGTATCTTAAGATACTGTAATATGAAAATATATATTATCTTAGCCGTGTGTGATAGTTCATACAAACTATAGGTAGGTGAGCGATATTTTATCTTAAGATACCCCATTATCGCACTATACGCGCAACGCGGCGTATTGTCTATGGTTCCATTGTTTTCACTCCGCGCGTAGGCGCGGTGCAAGTGTGCCATACCCCGCGTTTTTTCCATACAAACCGATGTACTTACAAAGAACGATACAGCTCCGCCTCACCGCGCTACGCCGCGTTGAGCGTCAAGTGTGAAAATGGCCATAAAATATTATAGTATCTTCGCCGTGTGTGACGCCCTTAAGTAACTTTTGAACATACGGCGCTGGCAACACTGACGCACGTCGCCCGCGCCCGCGCCACTTAGAAGCTGTCATTGTTTTCTTTTGCTCGTTGGTTTTGTTTTCGCTTTGCCATAAAAATAAGGTACCTATCTTAATTTATAGTATGGTATTATCTCGTGTTGCTGGCGGAGTGATTCAATTAATGTGGATTCAATCAACTAAAGTTCAATGTTGCACCCATGATGGAGCAGCTTCTACGGCAATGGGAAGTTTCTGAAGAAACCATTGCTGCGTTTATTGGTAAGTGCCAGATTTGGTTACCTACAATGTATTGCCCTCTTAAGTGCACCCTTATAGGATAGGTGTAATTGTAAGGATGGGCTGATTAACGCAGTCAGGCGAGTTGCGCCAATTTGCGTGATTGGCCGGCTTTCTCTGCCATCTCAGCTCCTCCAAGCAGTACAGTAGCCCCCGCAGGTTGCTGACGACTTCCAGGTGTGTCCTCGGGTCTCCAAGATGTTTGACCCTGTATACTACCTCACTGCACTTTAGGAATGGGGGCAGCTGTCTCTTCGGTCCTCATGCACGCTCGGCACAGAGAACTGTCGGTGATCCCTATGGTGAAAAGGTGTTTATAAAAGTAGCCATGTCCAGTGATGACTACTGAGTCTCCCGAGTTTCAGGAGCTTTCACTACTACTTTCACTCCCTTTCGTTTGTGCTCTTTATCACTAGGCACCTGAATAGGTATATTTACAGATGTAAGGAATGTCCGGGGCGTGGCATGGTCCCCCAAACACCCTTCGCCCTGCTATCAGATGTACTTGTTCCTTAAGCCAATTTCCGCAAGAGTTCAACAAAGAACCATATTTTGTCACTGATTCAAAACTTTTTTTTTTTTCAGATAATGGCATAAATATCACTCAAATAAAATATCTAAATGAGAATGAAGCATATCTTAAAGAGCTTTGTCCAACTTTGGGTCCAAGAATCAAACTAAAAGCGAACATCGCAGCCTACTTGGATGCGCAGGTATGAGGAAATTTGAAACCATAAGAAATACATGGAAATTTTGAAACTATAGTAAGACAAGGATGTGATAAAGAAAGTGATAAAGAAACTAGGTCCACTCGTCTTGATAAGTGTTTTTAAATATGAATCCAAACATTCGGATTAAAAAAGAATTTCTAATTCGGTAAATACTCAGAAAAATGTCCCATTAACATTAGCAATTAAGTGTCAATTTCAGAGCTGTTATAGGTTTATTATAAATGGTAGAGGTTTGCAGAATTGTATTGATATTGATAATTTACTGTATTAAATAGTGTGAACCATGCTGTTTGCCATTTTTTGTTGCAAATTATTATAATTACTTCTTTATTTATTTATTTAACAATTTATTGTACACAAGAACTTACATAAAAACAGGACATAAAAACAAGGACACAACAGGCACTGCTTATTTCTAATAAGAAATTTCTTACAGCAGACCTACAGAAGTGATTATTTTTAATGATACGCGGATAAAACGTGCACAAAATTAAATATATATTAGGTAATAATAATTACTACTACTAAATACTTCTAAATATTCTTTGTATTTTGTTTGTACATAATAATTATCTAATAGATGGAAGTAAAAATTTAAAGGCTTACAAACTTTGTAATTTTTGAATTTTGGTTACGTCTATCTTTTTGGCTACTTTGAGTGTCACAAACTTTTTGATGCTGACTGTACACAAATCTAGTTATTATACTGATTTCATCAAAACCTGCCACACATACCTACATCCATTTGAAACTGTGATTTAGTACTTTTCAATGGGAACTTGACTAAGTGCTTACTGCTATTTGGCTGCTTGATCTGTCATCTACTTTTGATGGTGATTGTGCCATAAGTAATGTTATTGTTAGCATTAAACTTAAGGTTTTTCTTTACTTTGTTCTAAAGTCAAATAAAATAGATGAGTAAAATTATTTGCTAGTTTTGATTAACTTGTATTGTTATTTCGGTCGCATATTTTAACTTGCGTAATTTGTGACTGAGCTGCATTCAGTTTTATCCCAAATCCAGTTTTGCCAGACATCATCAGTTGTCTTGCAGTCATATACCTACTAAAAATTACCGAACTGAAAATCTGCGCCCGAAATTACGCTCGTCTGGCCGCTTAGCCGCAAAGGTTACTTACCATTTTATTTAATTAGGTACATTACATAATGTGACTTAAAATCTTTGTAAGTCAGGTGCTGTCTCTTTAATATATAGGTATTAGAAAAGGTGTAACATACTTTAAGGTGGTATTTCTATTATTAGGTACATTCAACACCTTATATTCTACCATTTTGTTTGAAATCTTTCCATGCAGTAAGCTGATAAGTTTGTATGCCTGAAATGATTTCAATAAAATTGTAGAGCAAAAGTTGGTTAGTGTACCTAACTACCTAATGATAGAAAGACCGCCTTAAAGTATTGCTACACCTTAGATCAACCTTGTAAAGGGTGCCTCCAAAATATATGCCGGGACTGCAATCGGTGGTTCTACTCGTGAAACTGAACAACTTTCCCCAAAGAACCCAAATCGAATTCTCAAAAAACATTTTGGACTTTGTATGGAGATCGGTTAGCTGATTGGCCAAATCACCATACAAAGTCCAAATTTTTTTTTGAGAATACGATATGGGTTCCTTGGGGAAAGTTGTTCAGTTTCATGAGTAGAACCACCGATTGCAGTTCCGGCATATATTTTGGAAGCACCCTATATACTGAAAAGAAAGCACCTGACTTTCTTACAAGGAAGTAAAAGTCTCTCCTCAAGAATATGATTTTCTTACTTGAAACTACCACAATTTTTTGTGGAAAGTACCAGTCTTGCCTCAAGAATATGATTTTCTTAATTGAAGCTGTCAAAGTCTTCGAATTAGTTAATATTTCCATTCTTTCAAAAAAACGAAATTTTGTCTAAGACTATTATTTTCTTAGTTAAAACAGTACCACTTTTTCAAATAACTTTGTATTTTCTTTGTCCAAAGAAAGCTTAAATCTCATGTCAATATTGCAATTTTCTTACTTGAAATATACTAACATTTTACGATAAATTAACGGTTTTATCCGGATAAGACAACCTTAATCGAAAGAAGTAAGCTATTCTTTTGGACGAAGAAAACAAACAACAATTTGAAAATACTTTACTCTTCTTCCAATATGATATAATTTTTAACCAAACCAATATATTCTTACGTTAAAGTGATCGCATTTACTGCAAGAAATGTATTTGTTCGCACCAAGACTTTCTTTTTTACTTCAAAAGGCATGTTCTTAACTTAAAAGATTATCATTGTTGGTTTAATATATCTACTAATCATATCAAAAATATGAGATCTTCTTAGAAGATTTTTGAGGTATCATGCAAGAAAACCGAATACTTAGCTGAAAAAATATATTTTTAAGTGAATGTTACAGGCTGTTTCTTTACTAAGAAATATTACTTTATTTAGACAGTATATTTTCTTGGATTGACAAGAAAACTATTATTTTAATTGAAAAAAATATTTCATGGTGCATATATGAAACAATATTTTCTTGGATGAAAGAATTTTTTTTTACCGTGTAGCTGGTTTTTACAGCATGCCCGGGAGGAGATGCAGCTGGCACATTCTATGTTTTTCGAAATAGAAAAGGCGTATGTAAAACATATACAAAAATATGCACAAGGAAGAACCGTTTCCGGTCATTTAGCCGCTCACAAAAAAAGTTATAAAACTGAAGCGTTTCTTTGGCGCCGTCGTTAAGTTTACGATCCATTTAAACCGCCTGTCATTAAACCGCGGTAAAGCCTTCTACTGGGATATAATTGTTTCATTTTAATTGACTCCCTTAGCGAGCTTAAATCAAGATATTACTTGAGTAATGAGAGTGAGAATAGCTCTGGAATTAGTTGAACTGCTGAAATTTTTTGAAATGTGATCAAGAACGCCTTAATTTATTTCTTTTAATGGGAAATTAAATTTATTTCTGAGGCACGGGCCTACCCTTACATTGGTTGATAGGGACTGAGTCGACCACGTGGACCCAGTACGGATTGGTCGACTTCACACAGAACATTTGATGTAAGTACTTCCTAAATTACATATTATGAGGATGTACCTGTAAAACTAAGATATATTATAAAGAGAATGTTGAATTGTAAATGTAAAAAGTATATAAAGCTTACCTAGAAAGGAATAATCCTTTCCATTACATACAGAGTTTGCTAAACAAACTAAAAGCTTCCACGAAACCGCTAAATATAGTAGATTCATAGACTAGGGTGGAAGAGAATCAATTCCCGAGGTAGTTAGACGCCCGAGCGCAGCGAGGGCGGCTATAGTCCGAGAGGAATTGATTCTTCTACCCGTGGCAATGACTCTACTTTTCATTTAGAATATGAGGAAAATAAAACTAGTTGTTAATACAAACTAAGTATTTATTGTTAATAAAGTAGGTACCTATTTAAAATTAATAGTCATATTGGTACAATTATTGAAATTAAAAGTAACATTTTTGTTAAAAGTAACACTCTTGAGCATTGAATATCGGCTCCATACCGTTGAAGGCTGTAATTTTCCAGACAGTCCATTAAAATATGCAAGAATTACACTTTCGGAAAACGATTTTATATCCTTGTCTTCTCGCCATTTCATAAAATCATTGTATGTGTTTAAATATCTTTCTTTTGATATTTCTGGCAAAAGATTTTCTATGACACAATTTGCCTCGTCTATAATTGAATCTGGTGTCAATATATCGCTTGAACTCATTTTTAATACTTATTTAGCACAAAATATCGCACAAAAGTCCGTCACAGATACATAAAAGAACAGATTTTACTATCCCGCCAATTTGTGTTGACTTTTTAATTATTATTTTTTAATTTTGTCGCGGCACCGCATCGCAAGTTTGCGCTAAATTCACACTGGCCAGTGACACTAGCTGGTTAAAAAGTCACGACATTTCATAAAGTTTTTTTTTTAATATGAAAAAAAGTCTTCACAGCTGACAGCAATTCAAGCAGTTCTATTTTTAAAGTTCATTCCCGCCCTAGGGTGGGGATGAAATTTGTATGAGTTATTCCTTCCCTGTGAAAGGAAAGCAGCATCTTCCACCCAATAGTCAGATCAAAACAACACTACTTTCCGAGTATGAGAAATGAAAACGTTATTTTTACTCTACATTTGAGCTGTTTCTCTTTGCATATTCACAGTTCATATTTTTGAAATAACTCTGTTAAAATATTGAGTGTTTAGAAGCTGCCGGTCCATTGAACAGGGGTGCATCCGTCTCTGGGCAAACAGTCTACTGGAGCTACCGTAGAGTTTTGCACAGGGACGGACTTAGGATTAGGACTTCTGTGAATAGGTTTTCTTGTCGAAATACGATCCGATGAACCCTGATGCCAGGTTTTTTAAACCGCCGAAAATGCGTACCTTATAGGCCTTTGACATGGTTTGTATAACGACTACTATCAAAAACAGCAACCGAAAGTATGGCATATTTTTTTCTTATAGACAATTCAGCCTACATTGTCCTCACCAAACTGGGGAAAATCGAACAAATTGACAAACATCACCTTTGTGTTCCCATGGTAAACGAACTCACAACTAGTGAATCTCTGACCACTAGCCCACTAATAGGAGTGCTTTTTGATGCACCTACATATAAAAAAATACTTACCTCTATAATTGCTGAATAAGTCTCTGTGTTCTCATCCAAGCGGCAAATGACGGGTTTCTGAGTGTGCGGTGCCGGATTCGGTGCTCGGTTCGCTTCGGTGACCGCAAACGTATGTGTATGTGTGTGTGTGTGAATTTCTACCTGTCTATATATATGTCGTGGCCATATCGTAAAATTGCCCGTTTTATGAAATGTTCGAAAATTTCATGAAATGGTCGCATTTCATGATGTGGGCAGCTAAATTTGACCACATCATTAAATAGTGAACATTTAACGATTTTGTCATCCACGATTGGCCATATCGTAAAAAATTCCAAACTCTGCGGTTTTTTACATTTTGACCGGTATTTGCGTGACTTGCGTAATACTCGAGTACTTTTTCATCATAATATAATCACTTTCTTAGTCTTTTAATGATAAATTATTTTCTTTTTCATTGCGAGAAACAATATTGTTGTCAATGGCCGCCATGTTGACTCATAAACAAAGCGCTTCCAGCGCCTCTATCGGGAATTAATGACACCATTTTACGATATGATCAACATAATGTTGACCATTTGATGAAGTAGCCGCGCGTTCCTATCATTGATTTGGCCAAGGCACATCATGATATGACCAATGGATAGTGAAACATGAAATGCGACCACTTCATGAAATTGTCGAGCATTTCATGATATGGACGATTCCACGATATGGCCACGACATATATATGACAAACATACTCGTATACGGGATGTAAGGGACAGTTTTCCAAAGCACAGTAAAGAAAATCTTTCAGGAAAGGAAAAAAAAACCACCCCATACAAATTGTCCAATTGAGGGAAGTGGTCATTTTGTGTGAGGAACCATTTTTTTTTTCCTAAAATTTCCTAGTGATAGTTATACAGTTTTGTTCACGGAGCATCCCGTGACACTTTGCAGGAAGCTGTCTCTTACACCCGCTGGACATAGAATGAAACAGCTGATCGGTGTGCCAGTTTACTAACAGGCTATAAGACGTAGTTAAAACATAATTCAGTCATTAGATCAAGTTGCCTTCACGAATTTAGGCACATCATCATTAGCATACGTCCCCACCGAGGGGAACGAGCTTACCCTGGAATAGGGCGATTGGGCCTTAGTTAGGCGACCGCGACCACGTGGGCCCAATACGGACTGGCACGTGGATAGGGCTACGGCCTACTGTGCAGGAGGCCGTGGTTCGAATCCCACCACGTACCAATGTGTTTTTCGGTTTTCGAATTTCATATGTACGTTTATTCGGCGCTTTTACGGTGAAGGAAAACATCGTGAGGAAACCTGCACACACGTACGAAGAAATTCAAAGGTTGTGTCTGGTTTCCCTTCTGGGTTGCGGAGGTCAGATGGCAGTCGCTCTGTGTAAAAACCAGTACCCTCGTTTAATCCCCGACCCCGTGAAATACGGGAAAAAGGCTAGGAAGATGATGACGACTCAAGGACTCCTATTTATAGGTCCAAGAAATACATAAACACACACACAACAATTTCAGGAATCTTATTGCTATGCAGGACGTCGTTACTCCGGGTTAATTTATTTAATGTCGTTCATAAAACTTGCCAGTGACAGAGCTCATTACACATGATTCTAGGTTACTTGGTTCTTGGCTACATTACATTAACTTAATTAATTAAAAGTGTAGTGTATGCTTTGGGATTATTAAAATTTACTTAAAAATACAGCAGTTCATTTAACCGCGTGCCATAACTCAGGGGGTGTTTTAGTAACGGCAAAAAATCTGACTGAAAAAAAAACCATATAAAATGGTAATTTTGTATGGAAAAGTTCTAAAAATTCTAAGTAGGTTTTTTGAATATTTTTATGTGGTCCTTCATCGTTACCGCGATGGCACCTAATTCAATTTACACCCTATATAATCTTACATTTAAGCGAGAAGAAGTAACAAAAATACACACTTACTTTCGCATTTAATATTTTATCACCTAATCTAGGATTAAACGAGTAACTAGGAACTAAAATTTTACGATCCTAAATCACGAGCCTATTATAAATATAATTGCGAAATATTTGCCACAGAGCGAATTAATAATAGGACTAATTAAACCGCGTTTGCCTATTTTATTACCTGTGCTATGTGCGAATTCACCATTTTGAATTAATAATAGACAAATCATCTAATTAATTTGCTTTATTGCTTTCCTACACAAATGCCAGCAAATCACTATAGCAAATACTATAATAGGTATTTATTAAGTGCATAAAAATTCGCAAGGCCATGATTTCGGTTCAAAATCTTCAGAAATAGCTGATTGTTATTTCATTTTATTAACTTATACCCACTTTTATTAACTATGAACTCCAAACACTCCACAGCGAACGATAATGGCACATACAGAACACAAACAAAACTAAACGCGTGAGTTATGACAACTTTTCCGTCCTCTCCGCGCATGGAATGAAATCACCCGCCGCAGCAGCGTCCCGTGCGGTCCCGAGTTCAGGCGATACACAGAGCTACGAAATCATAAAACCACACCATCATTCTTTAAGAGTAGAGCCTTGATGGGCGCTTTTCCACTAGACGGCACGGCACCGGCAACGGCGACGGCACGGTACCGTCGACGGTATCGTGGATGACATAATGTATGAAAATCAATGAAATTATGTGACACGCTTTTCCACTTGCCGGCACGTCACCGGCACGGCATGTCATCGATTCCCATAGGTATTGTCACGTGATCGTCGCCGTGCCGGTGCCGTGCCGGTGCCGTGCCGGTGCCGTGCCGTCTAGTGGAAAAGCGCCCAATGACTACATAAAGCTAGTGTTCGTCATTTCTGTCGAAATCCTAGGGTTCTCCTAATCTAGGATCTACGAGACAGCTTCTTTTTAATTGATAATTTATTGGTTGCTCAGTCAACGAAACTGAACCATTTTCACACAGAAACTTAGCAGAAAGTTAAAAAAAATACTTTTAAAATTATAGATAAACAAAATAACCACCTAGATCAGACAATTGAAAAAGCCAGAAAAAAATTTCACTTCCTGCAATCTTTATGAAACCAAATATTTCACACGTACAAGAGGGATTCGAACCAACGACTTTCGGCAAACTCTGCCGCTGCTCTAACGACTTAGGACGTTTGAATGGAACCGCTAAGTTCGCTGGAGTATTAGAAGGCACGGTAGCTCAGTAGTTTGCGAAAGGTCATGAGTTCGAATCAACCCCTAAGCTCTGCCTTGCACCCCGTATTTTGTCCTATCATCGCTCTCAGTCAGCATATACGACCTGGAATACGTGTATTTGAAAATATGGCATCTATAATGCGACTCTTTTTAATACGCAAAATAAAAACAGAGCCCACAACGTGCAACGTGTCTCATCGCTCACAGCACCGTCACCCTCGTATCAACAACGTCTGTCGGGCACATAACCAACCACGGCAGGACTATGAAATGTGTAATCACGCGGGGATGACAAGGGTTCATTATTAGACCAGTGAAGATAGACAAAATAGCATCAGTAAGCTTGCAATAATACGCAGAATTAATGTAGGTATCAAAAACACAATTAGAACTATTGGTTATTGCTTTTAATTTGTGAGCGAACAACAACAGCCTATATAAAAAAAAAAATTTAAATAGAATGATAGAAATCGTTTAATGGTTTTAACGTATTTTATTTACTTTTTAGATGTTTAATTTTGTTTGAACCCTTCACTAGGTTGCACGTGAGTAAACGATTGACTTTTTTGATTTAAAATGCATCAAATCATGTTTATTTATATGTATTGATTTACTTTTAATTTAACTTACTTCTCTTATATCGATCGACTAACTCTAGATGATATGAGGGTTGGTAACTTTCTCTTCTATCCGCCCTATGTTTCACTTCTTCTACATACATACATACATACAATCACGCCTGTATGGGTAGGCAGAGCAAAAACGACCTAAACATAGTATATTGCTATATTGACGGGTTGTCAGCCCATCGCCTAAATCGCAATACACTGAAACCCTCAATTCCCTTAGCCGATTTTTACAGCATGCACGGGATGAAATGCAGCTGGAACATTCTACGTTTTTCTATCACTCCCAGTCCAACATGCAGTGCAGCATTCACTTCTTCTAATTTATTTAAATTTACTACAAGTAACTAGCAATGTCAAACCTTATTTTCGCTGGACTATACAGCGAATATACCTTTTTGTCGCTAACGGGCTGTTCGAGTGATAGGCTGTTTATTGTTGTATGTGCCTGGATTTTGTTATCTGCGGGTTTTACGTGCAAGTACCTACATGTTAATATTTTGCAGAAAATTTATTTTTTGTATTTTTACAACAAAGGCCGGAAAATATTTACAATTTGCGACACGAAGTTTCGCGTACTCAAAAATACTGCCCAAAAAAGTGTTTTATATTAAAACTGTTTACTGACAGTAACAGGCTGCCACATATTAGTAGAACAAATCGGATGTAATAACTAGCAGTATTCTATTCTATTTTATATTATTTGGGGAGATTCTATTGTATATGTACCTAGTTATGTGATAGGTTTTTAAATCAGACACCATTATTAATTCTTTTGGAGCACAGTTTTACCCACAATCCTTTAAAGGCATCACTTCACTTTATTTAGTACCTCCATGTCACCGTATTACTCAAATTTAGCACCTGGGTGGTCAACGCACCTGCACTTCTGAGATACTGCTAGGGTTACTACTTCTCTGAAGTATCTTTCTACTTCTATGCTGGACTGAAAGCGTAAAGTAGACGTTAACAATGAAAAAAATAATATACATACATACATACGTACTTACTATCACGCCTGTATCCCTAATAGGGTACGCAGAGCGTCAACGACCCAAAAAAAAATCGTTCCGCCACGTCTGACAAGTTTTGAGGGTTGTTTAAGATAGATCTGTACATTGCAGCAGTGATAAGTTGTCAGCCCATCGCCAAAATTACAATATAATTTCGCCCTCGAATCCCTCAGCTGGTTTTTACAGCATGCTCGGGAGGAGATGCAGCTGGCATATCCTATGTTTTTCTATCGCTTTCAGTCCAGCATGGAATAAAAAAAAAGTAATATGATTTTGATGTACCTAAGTAAAGTGAAAGGCTGACAATTTCTATAACGTAATTAAAATGGATTTTAGTCGTAGACGCTCTACCTACCATGTAAGAGATACAGGCGTAATTATTACACTTAATTGTGTGCACTATAGTTTTTTAGGGAAGTGATTTTTTGCCAAGAGACCATAGGGTTTTTAAAGTAATACTATCTGGTATAAACAATGAAGAAACCAGAATTTAAAGGTAAATAATACTACAGTCTCAAAGTAGCTCAGAGCTTGGGTTCGGCTTAGGATGTTGTCTTAAGAGGACCGGATTGTATTGACAGGATCGAATCAAGAGATTGTCTTAAGAAGATTGTATCAGATAGATCCAGATACATAGACACTAGTTTGCAGAAGCAGAGTTCAAATACCTAATTTAAGATAGTGTAAAATAAAAGCTAGCCTTCTCTTCTTAGGGGTATCGTAGAATAATTAAGATGCTGATTCTATTTTGTGAATTTTCTCAATGTGTGGTCATGTTTCTATGGAGCCCATCGTACGTTGGAAATTCTATCTCCAAACTGGAGGTCCCCAAGCTACAGCTGTACAAGTTTATATATCCGTACTACGTGACATATTTTACGTTTTGGACACGTACCACGTAACCGTTCCTCCGATGGCACATTCATGGTAACGGCATTTTGCACATTCACTGTGAGCTGGTGATGAATATGGTATCACAAAAATAAGGAATGACGACTCGCAGTGAAGTACATACAAGCATATACAGGGTGGGACAGAAAGGGGATATGCACCCTTAAAATATTATGAATCTGTCCATGATACTGAACAACATTTCCTAAGAAACAGGTCGATATAAAACAAATAAAATTTGCATTTTTATCTTACATTTTCTATCAGCTGATTCATTTTATATGGTAGTAGTTTTTTTTCGTTTGTTGTTTTTCTTTTATGTTGTTAACTTTCCTATCCTTCAGGGTGCATAATAGACAGAGAAAGGGGTAGGTACGCTACGAATGTTTCTGTTTAAAAAAAACTATTTTACTTTCTGAAATTACTAGTACCCACATAGGTTATAAAAACAGAAAATATCAATGTTAAACCTGCAGTTTAAGTAGGTATTAGTAAAAAAAAAACGGAGTTGTTTTATTAAAAAAATCTCTAAACGCCAGCCCTAAAAACTCTTTCCGCGACACAAATACTCCGCATAATTTGAATTTTTCGTGCACACTCCACACTGCCGCACCGCCCGGCTTAGGGGAGAGATGTAAAAACCATTAAAAATACAACACAGTGTTTATGTACACAGTATGAAGAAGGAGGAATAACTGTGGCAAATATTTGTGCTTCATTTTAATTCTATAAGCAGCTGTTTTTAGAAAGAAATGCCTTGCTTTAAGACTCACGCTTCCACTTGTTAAACTCATACATTACATGAAGTCACACATTTTTTCCCTAATAGGTAGGAAGAGCATAAAAAGGGCATTGTCGCTACGTCTGACGAGGTTTAAGGGTCATTTAAGAAAGCATGAACTGTGTATCGCTATTGTGATAGGTTGTCAGCCTATCGCACAAATTAAAAACACTGTAGTCCTCGAATAGGCTAATAAGCTTGTTTTTACAGCATACTCCTATCGGTCACTTTTAGCCTAAACAAGAGTCAACAACGAGACGAGACCTACTTAAATAATAAATTGAATTCCCTACTTACTGCTTACAATGTTTATTTCAACACAACGCTCTATAAAATCAGAGATAAGCGTTCAGTAACCCCAATCCAACATTTTAAAAGTCTTGGATTTTCCACCATCTAATTCCAAAGTGCCTGAAACTACGTAATAGCCAATAAAATTTACTTTGTAACACACAAACTTTGGTAAAGCTTCGTCCGTAAGTACCAACAACAACATGGAGGGTAGTGAGTTTGATTTCCTGCGACACATCGACTTTGAACCTTAACTTTGCAGGTTCTGTAAGCCCCCAAAGTTTGAGCAACCATTATTGCAGAAACAGAACTAAACATGTGTACAATTTTGGGAAGTGTGGTATCAGAATAGGTTGGACAGTTAAAATTATAAAAGGGATTGTCTATCGATATCGCTAAAAATTTGTTAAAGAAATTAGCAACTGGAAGTAAAAGATGACGGAAAACTGCTTTGACAATGACAACTTTTAAATTATAAGACACCATCCAGCCTCCGCAGCATGCCACCACGAGATGACGAATATATTGCATCTTTCTATCAAACTCCTTCACAATTTGACAGATACATACATACCATACATACATAGTATCACGTCTGTATCCCTAATGGGGTAGGCAGAGCATCAACGACAATTTGACAGATACAGATGTGATAAAATGTGGTAAAATGGCTATGGTGGCCATAACGCTGCTGCATATTATGGGGCAACAGGTTTTATTATTTGCAATTTAAGGCTTAGTTTGCTACAACAGGTGTGAAGATCGCCAACTTTCAAAACCAACAAAGTGTGAACCTAATAAAGCTAGCGGCAGGTAATGGCTTCTCCATAATTCTTTCTTCAACTTTATTAAAATAGCGCTTTGGAGTGATTGATGCTCACTTGGACGCTTGGTGATTGAAAAACTTCAGGTAAGCTGCCGGTAACTTAGGTACTGCGAATAGGGTGTCTAAAGGAAACAAAACATGTAGAACTAACTATCTTCTTGCGTCTCATCCTCATGGTCAAACTTAATTTCCAAAATTTTCAAGCCACAAGAAAACTCACTGTAAGTAAATATTTTCTTGTAAATTGTAGTACTTTTTTTTATTATCTAATGGGCTTTTTTATAATAACCACCTTGAGCGATTAAAGTTCCTTATTTGTAGGTAGTAAGACAATATCAGCCTGTACATACTATACTTTTGAATCTTAAAACTCTTCAAGACCCAAAGCACAGCAGAAAACTCATAAAGACTAAATAAACTTGCGCCCTTTTACAATATTAGATTTGTCCATCAAATAGCTCGAGAGTGATGGATGCACGGCACGTAATTGGAAAACTTCCAGGTAAGCTGCTTGGTGACTTTATTGCGAACAGCTTAGGCGGTATGCTTTTATTGCAGCACAAGCTAACCGCACTTAGTTCAGAGAGATTATCGAGAAGAAAGTATACAAAAGAAAATATATTTTTAACATTTGGGTAACCCTTATTGATTTTTGATTACTAACTAATACAGTACAACAAGTCTTTAAATTAACTTGATGGAAAAGGAAGATACGGCAATTATCTTCAGTAAACTTCTACAGAAAGTCCAATGGAACCTCGATAGGCTGCTAAAGGCTACGAAGAAAAGCTAAAGGTCAAATCACTCCGGGAAGGATGACGAATCGCACCGCGATGCGGCGCTCACTTTTCAAGAACGTGATAAAAATTAATTTACTATGCAAAATGATAAACATTTTATTGACAGAACTCAAAAATTTCGCACCTTTTCGCACGGAGCGCAGCCTGTCACCTCTTGCTGCAACGACATACATCTTCAAGCAGCTTCACGCCGCTTTGCGTCGCGTCGCTTTCCGTTTTTTACTGACCTTTACACACTTCAGCTTGAAATAGATTATACTACACACATACATTCATAATGACGTTGGCCGAACAAACTGTAAGGAGATGTTATAAGAGAAAATAAGACCTAGTACTTTAAAATGTTGGAAAAGTCACGCCTCGTACGAATCCATCACCCGCTCCCGCTGGTGCGGAAAACTAATAGTTTTAAAATTCCCAAAAGATCCGTCCGCAGCCGCGGCTACAAATCACAGAGTGTTGCCAACTCGATCGGGAAATACGTCAACTAGTGGTGTGATGTACTTATTTTAGTTTCGTATCACATTATATCGATTCTTTTTTTGTAATCCCAAGGATCCGTCTATAACCGCAGCTAAAGCTCGTTTTTATAACGATGAGTTATCGATACCAACATGTTTTGCCAAAAAAAAACAATTTGCAAGCAGCAAAACACATTGGTATCGATAACTCAACGTTGAAATAACGAACTTATACAACAAAGTGTTGCCAATTGGATAGGGATGTGTAATTAATATATATTTAATTCACAATAATGCTTTGAGTTTTTTATTTTGTCATAGAAAATGTTTTGAAGGTACGAGCATAATGAAATTGGATCCAAGATATTTTATGATACGTACCTAAATTTATTTCTCGATTTAGGGTTTAATTTTGAATTCGGGGTCACATTTATGTAAAACAAGGCAGGATTCTTCTAAATGTTTACTTTTAGTTTGGCAGGTTTTAAATAATTTTATGGTTTAAAATATTTTGTATCGACATCAGTAATATCAGAATTTATTTCGCACTATTTGACAATATTTTCATCTGCCCGATAAATAACAGCTGCGTGCCAGATTTGCCATTCACAAACAATTTTCAGGCTCTGATGGAATATAGGAACTCTACGTATACTGAATTTCAACAATTTCTATGATTTATTGCAGCCATTTTAATAGATTTACAGACCCACGCCAACATTCCATGAAAATCTCTAGGTTCATTAACTTAATAGATGCAATTATATATTTTTTTTTTAATTTATAGCAATTTTTTATAATACCTGGGTTTTTAATTTATTGAACTATTCCTTAGTATATTGTACAACAATATACACTAAATAAATCTATTCCAAGGAAGCGTAGCTAAATGCTACGATGTCTACGATGTAACATATTGAGGCTACACCTTATTTCTGTGAACTCTCTATCTAGGATAGATAGCTAGAGGCTTTATGAAGCGATCTCAAGATTAAAAGCATTATTAAGTACGAATTTGATAGGCCGTTTTGCGCTAAAATTACATTTCTACGTTACGAACTTAAACTCGCTGTCACTTTTGATAGTTGATTATAAATACGGGCCTAAGTCAACGAGGCTAGACAGTCCAGTGGTCATTCTGTCTTATCCCATATTGCATGTCCTTTAACACATGCCCTGTTTCACCTAATGATAATGTGTATAGCATAGTATTTTTAAATTATAAATGTAAATGTTACCGAGGTCAGACAGGGCAAGTTGACTATTAATTCGGGGCTAATCAGCCGATTGATCAATTAGCTCTGCCACGAGTTAATGCTGTATAGAACTGGTAACCCATTAATCTCTGTGGAAGTAATGGGGTAAAACGGTGACTAAATTTGAGTTCGCGAATCAAATTTGGGACCTAGAATCAAAGGTTCCTTTCCCCTTGAATTTTAATTAATAATTTTCTTATCAGTGTGAAACAAAAACCCACAAAGACAAAATAGTCGAAGCCTATAATATAATGAAATTCTAATATTATGATCTTCAATAATTTCGTGAATGTTGTTGTAAAAAATACTTAATTTAAAAAGATTTCTTGTATATTATTTGTCGAGAAAATTTTAGATTTTTTTAAATCAATTTAGTCTGTGCTAAGCTTGCAGGAAAATTCTAGGTATTTGAGTAAATAATTCAAGGAAATTCCTTCTGGAATTGAATGAAAAGTATCAAACATTACGCTAGCATTTTTCTGTGAGAACGTTGTTCCAAAGGTTTCTAGAAAAAATCAGTGCAACGAACGCATTAAAGAGTAGGAAAAAGCTCATTAGTGCCCTCTCTGGAGATTTATACTCTGTGCACCAATATAGCGTAAAAGATGGCGGCTGAATCTCGTAGATGTACTATCAATCACTGGCCTCTATATAATATTAAACAATTTAAAATAGTAAACAAAAAGTTCAAACGTGAATGTGAATAATTTCAAAGTAATTTGTTGTAGTAATTTATAAGATATTTTACCTAATGTGAAATAATTGTATACTGAAAAGTCACTTTTCATTTACTTACAACATATACCCGTGAGTATTATATTATTTTATGATGTAATACAAGAAAGACTATAATACTGACTAATAAACTACTCTTTTTTAA
This sequence comes from Scrobipalpa atriplicella, assembly GCA_029255725.1. Taxonomy (NCBI): domain Eukaryota; kingdom Metazoa; phylum Arthropoda; class Insecta; order Lepidoptera; family Gelechiidae; genus Scrobipalpa; species Scrobipalpa atriplicella. The sequence continues at coordinate 53,146 of JARACY010001492.1, forward strand.
CTCAATACAAAGACTCAAAATAAGTCGTACTTCTGTGTGCAAGTAAGAAAATTAGATCCATTCCATGTTATTCTATATCAACGAGAGCCCACTGAAACTAGTTTACTTGGCAGAAAAGTAATAAAAGTTTGTCTAATTAGTTGAGATACAAAAACCTGAGTAGTACTTATTTGCAAAAATAAATTAAGCTTACGTTAGTGTTTGCAAACCGTTAGAGATTTTTCTCTAGTGATTTATATTTTCTTGGAATTGTATTAGGTCTTTGTACAAACGTCGATGAACTTAGTAAAAAAAAAACTTCTAAAATACTTTGACGTAGACATTATATAATTTTGTGCAAGAAAGACTTAACAAGCATTAAATGCAATTGAAAAAAAAATATGAGAAAAGTAAGTATGGGTCTCTTTTCTGTTGTATGTTTTTGTGTTTCTTTGTGCAATAAATTATTTTTGATTGTATTGTACCGGCACTGAACACAATACACGCTTCAATTTTCAGTTATTTCAATGGCATAACTTTAGCAAAGTCGTTTAAAATGATTCTCGCTTCTCGTCGCTAAATTTCAATTTAGGCGGAGTGACACTTCATAGAGAAATATTAGTTTAGGTACAGCACATTTGGGGCCCGAGCGTCGACGGTTACGCTTTCTGTTTTTAGAAAATGTCATCATACATACATAAAGTTAAGCTTCTATCCTTTATGGAGAAGGCAGAGCGTAGAACGCCGGTTAAAGGCGTTTCCGCCATAACTGACAATAATTATTGAGGGCAATTTTAGTTTAAAGTGTGCATCAATAATATAAATTATAGTGTACAATAGGCCCAGCGCCTAAACTAATTACAATACACTCACAAATCACGCCTTCATCCCTCATGGGGCAGGCAGAGCGTCAACGACCCAAAAAAAGGACGTTCCACCACGTCTGACTAGTTTTGAGGGTTGCTTAAGATATAACTGTATATTGCTATAGTGACAGGTTGTCAGCCCATCGCCTAAATTACATTACTGAAACCCTTAGCTGATTTTTACAGCATGCCCGGGATGCAGCTGGCACATTCTATATTTTTCCATCATTCCCAGTCCAGCGTGGAAGTAATAGAAAAAAAAACACAAAAAAATACTCGTTTTTATCGAGAATCCTTAGAGAAGAAGAGAACTTTATCGTGCTAAATGGAATAGGAATACTATTTTAGCTTTTTCCCAGCTTACTATTAACTAAATACAACAGCAGTTTCTCCGTAGAGTTTCTAACTTAAAGTCCACAATCAGAATACTATTGGATTTAACACTGGACTTAACACCATCAAGACTGTTCTGCTGTTAGTCATGAATTTGTATATCTCTAACTGGGTTGCGATTTGCCGCTCTTGAAATTGACTGTACTAACAGGGTGGCTTGATGGTTCAGTGGTTTATATTCCTGGGCTATTTTTGAGGGACTTTAAGGAAAAAAAATGATTTTTTTATCGCCTTAATAAAAGAAGAAGCCTCTATTGTCTACACTGAAAGAAAAAACTTGTTTACATTGATCAAGAAACTTGTTCACGTTACGTACGAGCTTATCAAGCAATGTGATTGAGACAAAGTTAATGTTAAGATCAATTATTCTGTTGATTGAAATTATTAGGATCTTGGTTGTGGTTATCAAGTAATTTGATTCATTTAATTCATAACATTATTGTCACAAATACACTACTTTATACGCTTGTATTCAATCAAGTATTGTTTTAAGTGTATCGGTTTGACCACTTGTGTGTTCGCAAACATTGGGCACTAAACACTAATCTCGCGCATCTGGTGGGTCTCAAGAAGATTTACTTCCGTCACCGAAAATTGTTTGAGAAAATATACAATATACATAGTGTTAAAGAAATACTGTGTTCCTTTATACCATAATGTTCTACTTATAATACGATAACAAATAATTAACCCAAAGTACAAAAAAAATACTTTGAGGACAGTTATTTTGAGGCAAAATGCGAGGTAGTTAGTTTACACCATTAAGATGACGTCATATCTATTAACTGTGAACTACAACTGCTGAATACTAATCGGCTGTGTTTACTGCACTGTCGGGAATTAATGCTGCACAATTCAGTTGCATCTAGACAGCAAAATAATTAACAAGCTAGATTTGCCCGGGTAAGATAATTCTGTTTTTTATTGCCATTTCGTGCTTCAAAGGGCACGTTAGGTAATATAAATGTACGTAAAGGCGATCTTATCGCTAAGAAAGACCTCTGCCAGACAACCTTTTATATTTTCAACAATGTAATTTAGCTTGTATTGCCCAAACCAAAGTGACAAAAAATGCACAAAATGATACAAAATTGAATCTGCTCAAGACGGTGACAGTTGTCGCAGTTAGATTTAATAGTTAATTAAAAAAAAAAAAAAAACGTTTTTTAAGTACAAGAAAAGTTACAAAATTACATATCTACCTACAAACAAAAATTTTATCAAAGCCTATAAAAGCTAAACGAAACTCCAAATCAAAATTTAAAAACCCCAGCCAATGGAAATCCATCTGTAAATCGTTCAATTTTGCAGCCTGCATTGCCCCTGAAGAGCGTTTTCCTCTAGACGGCACTTTCACGGCAACGGTAATGTCACGGTATCGTCGACAATACCGTGTAATATATGTGTGAAAATCAATGAAACTATATGGTATGCTTTTCCTCTTACCGGCACGGCAACGGCACGGCATTGATTACTACCGGTATCGTCGCCGGCTTGCCAAACTGCATGTTTTTGCATACGTCGTAGCATGCGCGTGTGTGCGCGCTCAGAGTGGAACTAAGCTGAAAAACAGAGCCACGGTAGCGTGACGATATCGTTATCGTGCCGTTGCCGTACCGTCTAGTGGAAAAACAGCCAATCTGAACCCGCGATTTAAACCCAGTTAAAACCTGAAGTGGCATTAGCAGGGGGGTAACGACCCGGAAAGCTACTATCAATACTAAATTTTCTTTCGCAAAGACAGAAAAAAACGAGGATTGAAGCGAATCCAATTTTAAGATGGCTGCGGAACGAGCTACGTTCCACTTGCGGCCAGATTTTAGCCTTTTTATTTGCGAAATCTTGCTTTTGTAGAAAGGATAGGTAATTCCGTTTTGTTTTTTGTCCGTTTTCGAAATTATCATAGGTTGGTATAACTTCGGCCATTGAACTCATTTCAGAGTTTGATTATTAAAAATCTTCATTGCAATACTGAATGAAACTAAATAAAATGCAAGAAATGCCTACAAACTTACTTTTATTAACTACCTAACTTTATCCTTTGATTCAAAAGATTTCAGAATTGTGTTTGAAATACTTACATTGAAATAATTGTTAAATTTCAGAAGATACTTTCACTGCGATAAAAGGTTTTATTTATTGTAAGACTATTTCATTTAGATTTCATTTTGAAGATCATTTTTACTTAGTCACATTTTTTTTATTTCTTGGGGTGGACCTACTTGTACATCCTAGTGGTCTACCCCAAGTGATGGTGGTACTTATGGATTACCTACCTAGATGAAAGTCACTGAAGTTTTTATAACGCAATGCCAATCAACCCCAAGCGGAAGAAACCTCTCAAAAGCCGCGCTCGGCGTCGTCCATCCCACATAATTGAAATAATCATAAATTAAACAAAGGACAGAAGGACATTAGGGCCGGGAATTGAAAACCGTTTCCATCTCGCTAATGCGCCATAGATCTTACACAAGCTTTTGATAAAGTTAATGATTTCAGTGACTGCACCGCGGCGGGTATTATTAAACGGAGGTAATCAGAATAAAGTGCCTATTAAAAGAGAATTGTCTCCAGGGAATTCTTCCATTGAGTGGGCTTGTGTCAGAGTTTTTCAACAGTTTACTTAGGCCTATGATATGGTTTGTGTGATGACCGCGAGCAAAATCTGCGACAGGAACTGCCGGCTTAACGTGACTTCTAAAATAAGATCTATCCCTTTTCTTGACATAACCATCACATAAAATCAGCCTGC
>JARACY010001493.1:0-57113 GCA_029255725.1 Scrobipalpa atriplicella
ACCAAGACCCAAGTATTTTTGTCTTTTTAAAAAAAAAATTGTGTGTTGTGGAAGTATATAAAAGTATCAGAAGTGCGGTCCATTGTACCAACCGGACTACTGTAGTACTAATAATCGATTACAATAAGGTGGCCCCATACATACATACATACATATAATCACGCCTTCATCCCTAATGGGGTAGGCAGAGCGTAACGACCTACACAAAGGTCGTTCCGCCACGTATGACAAATTTTGAGGGTTATTCCAGATAGATCTGTATATTGCTATAGTGACAGGTTGTCAGCCCATCGCCTAAATTACAATACTGAAACCCTCATATCCCTTAGCTGATTTTTACAGCATGCCCGGGAGGAGATGCAGCTGGCACATTCTATGTTTTTCTATCACTCCCAGACCAGTGGAAAGTGGCCCCGATTTCTAAAATTTAACGCAAGTTAAAGTTAACGTTAATCGTTAAAAGTTACCAATTCAAAACTTGTACTGCTTTTGGGTTGGATAGGAAACATAGATAAATAAAATAAAGACAAAATCTAACAAATCCCTATTAGCATTCTCCGTTACTATAACGTATACTATGCACGCGTGTTTGCGAGTTTTCAAGTCATGTTAATTTATTTTCAAATGTTTACTGACGGAGTAGATACCTTGTACCCGACATTAATTATATCGTTCAGTAGTCCTTAAAGTATTCTTACATAATACTACACCGAACTGTGACCGTGCAGTGATATTCTTTTAAATCCTTAAGGTAGGTATTCGAAAGTTTTTTTTTTTAGTTATTATAATTTAATATTTAATTTAGTTTTTCCGATAAATTAAGCTATTTTCCCGATAAAAAAGTACTCTGTGTCCGTCTTGGATACCATCCTTCATCATATAGATATAGAATGTAGATGGTATGTCTATGATGATAGACGGTATCCTAGGTCTATCATCAAAGATGTCTGTCTATGATTATAATGCTATCCAAGATGGACATTTATGATGATAGATGGTATCCTAGACGGACATAGAGTACAGGATGCTAGACATTGAAATGTTTTCTACTGTTTAAGGGAAACAGATAAACAGAATAACTTTCATTATTATGTATTTTAATATTTTTTTAAAACTTTAAGTATGGTAGCGTCAGCAATGGAAGAGACTTCACACGGATCACAAAATGGCGTCAAAGTAAAAGACGACATCTATCTTACGGGTATCGCTGGATACTTCCCGAGTGCTAAATCCGTCAAAGAGCTAGAAGAGAAACTGTTCAAGAAGGTAAATCTCGATCTACATCTTTATAAATTATACTGCGGAATATAGTATACGTTATAGTAACGGAGAATGCTAATAGGGATTTGTTAGATTTTGTCTTTATTTTATTTATCTATGTTTCCTATCCAACCCAAAAGCAGTACAAGTTTTGAATTGGTAACTTTTAACGATTAACGTTAACTTTAACTTGCGTTAAATTTTAGAAATCGGGGCCACTTTCCACTGGTCTGGGAGTGATAGAAAAACATAGAATGTGCCAGCTGCATCTCCTCCCGGGCATGCTGTAAAATCAGCTAAGGGATATGAGGGTTTCAGTATTGTAATTTAGGCGATGGGCTGACAACCTGTCACTATAGCAATATACAGATCTATCTGGAATAACCCTCAAAATTTGTCATACGTGGCGGAACGACCTTTGTGTAGGTCGTTTACGCTCTGCCTACCCCATTAGGGATGAAGGCGTGATTATATGTATGTATGTATGTATGGGGCCCACCTTATTGTAATCGATTATTAGTACTACAGTAGTCCGGTTGGTACAATGGACCCGCACTTCTGATACTTTTATATACTTCCACAACACCACAATTTTTTTTTTTAAAAAGACAAAAATACTTGGGTCTTGGTGGGTCCTTCTCCTTCCGGCCCTTTCGCTGTAGAGACCCGGGGTCCGTGGGGCCTAGATGCAAAATCTTTTTTTAAGGACATCTCCGCACGTCTCATCGAAGCAACATGTGACCATGGGCTGGCAGCTATTTTGCACAAAAAGTCAGCTTAACTGTGCAACGAGGCAACGCTGCCAGTATCCTGGGAACTCTGCCTCGATGTGGCGTGCTGGACGAAATATTTTTTATGTAACATAGTTATAGTATTCTTTATTTGTATAATTAAATATAAGTATAAGAATTTGTACCCAAAAACTCATACATTATGCGTTTATTTAATATAGCAAGACCTAATAACTGACGATGAGCGTCGCTGGAAGAAATACAACCCCGAGCTCCCGCAGCGTCTCGGCAAGGTGGACTTGATCGAGAAATTCGATGCGTCGTTCTTCGACATCGAATCTACGGAGGCCCACTGGATGTGTCCCAATAGCAGGCTGCTGCTGGAGAGGGTTTTACGAGTGTCTCATCGATGCAGGTATTTTTTTTATTGCACATCTTTGTATAAAAAGCTTGTCAAATTTAAGGGTATGAACCACTGATTAGAGAAGAGCGCTAGCTTATACTCTTCTGTGGTATGAACTATGAATTTATCCATAAACCTTAACAACTTTCCCCTAGGAACAAGAATGGAAATATGAAAAAGAAATAGGCTCCTATACTAATAAATCATCAAATCAATGCGGTGCCGGGGTTAGAATAGCATCACCCCATAACTTCCTGTGGGTATCGTAAAAGGCGACTAAGGGATAAATCCAGGGATGTGGGCAGCAGCGTTCCCTGTGAATGGAAAACTTGTACTGCGCTCACCAACCCGCCTGCCAAGCGTGGTGAGTATGGCATATACCCCCCAATGCCGGGGAGGCCCATGTCCAGCAGTGGACTGTTGTGGCTGGTGATGACTAATAAATCAACCAGCTGGTACCATTTGTATGGGAGAGCCAAATACTATTCTCATATTTTAAACTTTTGTTCCTCGAGGATTTTTTCAGTTGTATGAGTAGATTCATGTAAATTTTAGAGTCGCCTGTTTTTGTCACGTTGTTTGTTTAATTTTTAATGTTTTTTGTTGTTTTTTTTTTTTTTTATCAGGTGTTAATCCAAGTGAGCTCCACGACACTAATACAGGTGTTTTCCTCGGCAGCTGCTGGTCTGAACTGAGGGTTTAATCTTGTACGAGCACATAGAGTCGCAAGAACATGGTCTTACTGCGTGAGTGTTCCCCAAGGGGTAGATATTTATTTTTTGTGCAGGAATAACGTATTTTTTTTCAAGGGCAAATTACAATAAAATACAATAGGATATTTTATCTTTCTGCCAATTATTTCTTCCGATATTGAAATACTATTAATCGTAATAATATATTACATGACGATTATTATCTGTAAATTCTTCCATGCTGGACTGGGAGCGATAGAAAAACATAGAATGTGCCAGCTGCATCTCCTCCCGGGCATGCTGTAAAAACCAGCTAAGGGATTCGGGGGTTTAAGTGTATTGCAATTTATAGGCGATGGGCTGACAACCTGTCACTATAGCAATATACATTATCATCTGTAATAACCCTCAAAACTTGTCAGACGTGGCGGAACGACTTTTGTTTAGGTCGTTTTTGCTCTGCCTATCCCCTCTAGGGATAAAGGCGTGATTTGTGTATGTATGTGTATTATTTGATGTTACTTATAAAAACAAAACAAGTTCGCTGTCTACATTTACTTCTTTGGCTCCACAGAATACCAGCGCTGTAGGTAGTTCTACTACCTGCACATATGCTGAGTGGAGACCATTTTTGGTTCCACTACACAATAGTGTAATTTAAATAGAATAAGTTGATATTGTAATATTTTTCATTGTGTTTTGGTACAAAATAAATTTTTATTATTATTATTTTCTTTGTAGTTATATTTTTCTCCTTTTGACAGGGACCTAAAACCAGAGACGCGGGCTTTCAGCCAAGGGTCACTGGTTGTTCCAAAGTTTCAGGGTCAGTGATGCTGTTTTCTGAAGTTAAAAATTTACGCACGATGCGGCAGGTGTTAAGTATTGCAGCTTTCTGCATAGTTATATAACATTTAGATGGGAGATTTAGGAGACTCAGACTATGGTGGAGATGCTTTGGTATGACTCCTGTGCTAGATAGTACCAACGGCACTATGAAAACTTTATTCAAGTCCATATTCTTAGAACTTCTTCCTTTAGCTCTGTGTATTTGTTGAGTTTTTCAGATATAGATTTTTGTATGTTATGAGTATTTGGGATGGTGGACGTCTATAAGGTATGCAGTATTGGTGTGTTTGTCAACAAGCGTGATATCCGGTCTATTGTAAGGGATTGTTTTGTTTTTATAAGTAACATCAAATAATACACATACATACACAAATCACGCATTTATCCCTAGAGGGATAGGCAGAGCAAAAAACGACCTAAACAAAAGTCGTTCCGCCACGTCTGACAAGTTTTGAGGTTATTACAGATGATAATGTATATTGCTATAGTGGACAGGTTGTCAGCCCATCGCCTATAAATTGCAATACACTTAAACCCCCGAATCCCTTAGCTGGTTTTTACAGCATGCCCGGGAGGAGATGCAGCTGGCACATTCTATGTTTTTCTATCGCTCCCAGTCCAGCATGGAAGAATTTACAGATAATAATCGTCATGTAATATATTATTACGATTAATAGTATTTCAATATCGGAAGAAATAATTGGCAGAAAGATAAAATATCCTATTGTATTTTATTGTAATTTGCCCTTGAAAAAAAAATACGTTATTCCTGCACAAAAAATAAATATCTACCCCTTGGGGAACACTCACGCAGTAAGACCATGTTCTTGCGACTCTATGTGCTCGTACAAGATTAAACCCTCAGTTTCAGACCAGCAGCTGCCGAGGAAAACACCTGTATTAGTGCCGTGGAGCTCACTTGGATTAACACCTGATAAAAAAAAAAAAAAAACAACAAAAAACATTAAAAATTAAACCAAAACAACGTGACAAAAACAGGCGACTCTAAAATTTACATGAATCTACTCATACAACTGAAAAAATCCTCGAGGAACAAAAAGTTTAAAATATGAGAATAGTATTTGGCTCTCCCATACAAATGGTACCAGCTGGTTGATTTATTAGTCATCACCAGCCACAACAGTCCACCTGCTGGACATGGGCCTCCCCGGCATTGGGGGTATATGCCATACTCACCACGCTTGGCAGGCGGGTTGGTGAGCGCAGTACAAGTTTTCCATTCACAGGGAACGCTGCTGCCCACTCCCTGGATTTATCCCTTAGTCGCCTTTTACGATACCCACAGGAAGTTATGGGGTGATGCTATTCTAACCCGGCACCGCATTGATTTGATGATTTATTAGTATAGGAGCCTATTTCTTTTTCATATTTCCATTCTTGTTCCTAGGGGAAAGTTGTTAAGGTTTATGGATAATTCATAGTTCATACCACAGAAGAGTATAAGCTAGCGCTCTTCTCTAATCAGTGGTTCATACCCTTAAATTTGACAAGCTTTTTATACAAAGATGTGCAATAAAAAAAATACCTGCATCGATGAGACACTCGTAAACCCTCTCCAGCAGCAGCCTGCTATTGGGACACATCCAGTGGGCCTCCGTAGATTCGATGTCGAAGAACGACGCATCGAATTTCTCGATCAAGTCCACCTTGCCGAGACGCTGCGGGAGCTCGGGGTTGTATTTCTTCCAGCGACGCTCATCGTCAGTTATTAGGTCTTGCTATATTAAATAAACGCATAATGTATGAGTTTTTGGGTACAAATTCTTATACTTATATTTAATTATACAAATAAAGAATACTATAACTATGTTACATAAAAAATATTTCGTCCAGCACGCCACATCGAGGCAGAGTTCCCAGGATACTGGCAGCGTTGCCTCGTTGCACAGTTAAGCTGACTTTTTGTGCAAAATAGCTGCCAGCCCATGGGTCACATGTTGCTTCGATGAGACGTGCGGAGATGTCCTTAAAAAAAGATTTTGCATCTAGGCCCCACGGACCCCGGGTCTCTACAGCGAAAGGCCGGAAGGAGAAGGACCCACCAAGACCCAAGTATTTTTGTCTTTTTAAAAAAAAAATTGTGTGTTGTGGAAGTATATAAAAGTATCAGAAGTGCGGTCCATTGTACCAACCGGACTACTGTAGTACTAATAATCGATTACAATAAGGTGGCCCCATACATACATACATACATATAATCACGCCTTCATCCCTAATGGGGTAGGCAGAGCGTAAACGACCTACACAAAGGTCGTTCCGCCACGTATGACAAATTTTGAGGGTTATTCCAGATAGATCTGTATATTGCTATAGTGACAGGTTGTCAGCCCATCGCCTAAATTACAATACTGAAACCCTCATATCCCTTAGCTGATTTTTACAGCATGCCCGGGAGGAGATGCAGCTGGCACATTCTATGTTTTTCTATCACTCCCAGACCAGTGGAAAGTGGCCCCGATTTCTAAAATTTAACGCAAGTTAAAGTTAACGTTAATCGTTAAAAGTTACCAATTCAAAACTTGTACTGCTTTTGGGTTGGATAGGAAACATAGATAAATAAAATAAAGACAAAATCTAACAAATCCCTATTAGCATTCTCCGTTACTATAACGTATACTATATTCCGCAGTATAATTTATAAAGATGTAGATCGAGATTTACCTTCTTGAACAGTTTCTCTTCTAGCTCTTTGACGGATTTAGCACTCGGGAAGTATCCAGCGATACCCGTAAGATAGATGTCGTCTTTTACTTTGACGCCATTTTGTGATCCGTGTGAAGTCTCTTCCATTGCTGACGCTACCATACTTAAAGTTTTAAAAAAATATTAAAATACATAATAATGAAAGTTATTCTGTTTATCTGTTTCCCTTAAACAGTAGAAAACATTTCAATGTCTAGCATCCTGTACTCTATGTCCGTCTAGGATACCATCTATCATCATAAATGTCCATCTTGGATAGCATTATAATCATAGACAGACATCTTTGATGATAGACCTAGGATACCGTCTATCATCATAGACATACCATCTACATTCTATATCTATATGATGAAGGATGGTATCCAAGACGGACACAGAGTACTTTTTATCGGGAAAATAGCTTATTTATCGGAAAAACTAAATTAAATATTAAATTATAATAACTAAAAAAAAAAACTTTCGAATACCTACCTTAAGGATTTAAAAGAATATCACTGCACGGTCACAGTTCGGTGTAGTATTATGTAAGAATACTTTAAGGACTACTGAACGATATAATTAATGTCGGGTACAAGGTATCTACTCCGTCAGTAAACATTTGAAAATAAATTAACATGACTTGAAAACTCGCAAACACGCGTGCATAGTATACGGGATGTTCAAAATTATACGTTACATCCATGTGAATTTTTGCTGGAACAAACTACAAAAGTATACAATACAATAAAATGGCAAAAGAAACAGAAACACATAGGTACCTACCACATAAATAAAAATAAAAAAGTATAACAGCACATAGGTTATTTAGTTATGAGGCTATTTAGTTTTAAGTTGTCTAATTTGCAACATCTATGGTACCGAATAAATGCTTTTTCTTTCTTTCTTTCAATATAGGTGGCCATAATGCTAAAGCAGCAACTTCTACCAGGCAATCTTTCGGTTTATGATTAGTAGAAAATAATTATTTTTCCACTTGATATAATAACCGATGATGTTGTTGATCAAATGATTAAATAGTCAACACGTGCCGTCGCCCTCTTATTGGCGTAGTTTAGGCCCATATAAATAAATCAGCTCTTGAGACTGACAGCGAGTATCAGTTGCAAAACAGCCTGTTAAATCCATATTTAATAATGCTCTCAATTTTGACATTACTTCATAAATACGAGCCTTAATATCGATCAATTTTACAAAATGCTTATATATTTTTTGGTCTCTCTTTAATAAATAATTGGATGGACATAAACTATTTTCTTAACAAATATATGGTCATTTAGCTTCTAAAATATCTGTTATGCGAAAAACCTGAAAAAGGAAGTATTTATTGTACGATCCTGTATATTTATTTACTTGCTCTATTTACTTATTTACTTGCTACGAATTCTGATTTACACTAATTTGGTTGTTAATTCCGGTAAAGAATAGAAGTGATTATTTAGGTATTCCAAGAATATCAAGTTCCGCGTCATTGTGACGTGGGGTCAAGGCCAGGAACGGACACACTACTGTGACAAGGTTGTGATGGGATGATTCTTTATACATAAATACATAGATACATATTATCACGCCTTTATCCCTAATGGGGTAGGCAGAGCAAAAACGACCTAAACAAAGGTCGTTCCGCCGCGTCTGACAAGTTTTAGGGGTTATTACAGATGATTTATTTATATTGCTATAGTGACGGGTTGTTTGCCCATCGCCTAAATTGCAATACACTGAAACCCTCGAATCCCTTAGCTGGTTTTTGCAGCATGCCCGGGAGGAGATGCAGCTGGCACATTCTATGTTTTTCTATCACTCCCAGTCCAGCATGGAAGTATTCTACTTTATTATGACGATTTAAGGCACTGGAGTAATTCTTTATTGTTAACTGTGTTGTTTGATGTAAAATATGGAACAATGGTATCAACAGTTGTGTGGACTACTCGACGAGATCTACATTTTGAATAACCACCGCTGTCAAAATTAAAATGGCCTAACATAACTCGAAAACTACTCATTCTAGAGTACTCGAGTGTAGGGACGAATGAATAGGTCTTGACGAGATCTACATTACGACTGTCAACTGTCAAACTTGAAAGGGCTATATCTCAGAAACTATGGATCCTAGAGTACTGGTGTGTAGGGACAAATAATAGGTCTTGAAAAGGACAGCGTCCCGCAAACTGATAGGGGTTGCACAGTCAAGGAAACTAAACAACTATCACTACTGGGAATTTTTTCAGGAAATAAAAAATAAATTTGCTTTTCCATACAAATTGTCTCATCGAGGTGGTCATTTTGTATGGGAGGGTAATTTTTTTTCATCTCCTGAAAGAATTTCTTGGTGCAAATTGTTCAGTATCGTTGACTGAGCAACCCCTATCCAGTTTGCGGGACGCTATCCCTTACACCCGGTACATCCGATATTATATCCTAATTTTGATATACAGGGTGTTTGGAAGCTAGGTGCAAAGCCTAAAAGGGGTGAAAGCTGATTCCATCCGTAGTTTCCAAACGGGTTGACCGATTTGACTGTGTTTCTTTTTATTTGAAAGGTAATTCTGCCGGAATGGTTTTAGCTAAGTATATTTCAGTAAGATCTTTCCAACTAGTCAAATCAGCAACTTTTTATGAAATGTCAAAAACGCTTTTTTGTATGAAAATAGTAAATTATGACGTCACATTTTAGTAAATATTGACTAATCAAATCAATAACTTATATACTTTTAATTCGATTGTTAAAATCGAAATGTGCATTTTTTTTAAAATGATGAATGAAATCCACAATATTTTTAGCCATCAGTTTTAAGTATAAACGTTTTGAATTTTTTAAGCTACCCAGTCAAGTACCCAATTCTGAATTGGTGTTAAAATTTTATAACTATCATTGAAAAGGCTGTAGATAAAAAGAAAAACATAATTCTCAATGCAAAATAATTTATTTTATTTGTCCCTAACAATCGATCATTCAAACATCAAGCCTGGATATTTACGAAACCACAAGCTGGCGCATGAGTTTCACAATTATTCTGATTCTTGAAAGCCTCCGTGATCTCTGCACTGAGGTTAGAGTTGACTATGGAAGCGGTCATCGGGTGGTCTGCGGCGTGCATCAATGGAGCGTCGATATTATAAGTCTTCACTGGTTCTTCAGATAAGTTATCCACTTTGTAAGACTTGTTTGAAGAAGTCGTGCGGAGGATAATGACGCGAGATTTCAGAGTAGTGACTTGTACTTTATGCTGTAGTGCGTGTTGTATGCGAGCGTAAGCTGCCTGGATGAGCGCGCGTGCGTACGGCGTTGTCCTTGGCACGTTTTTCATGAGTACAGTCATACTGTATTCTAGTTTCTCCTGTAGCGTTGTTCCCTGCTGCACTAAATCCTCCACATTCGGTACTGGTCCGTTGGCCATGATGGAAACCAGGACTTGGATTAATCCGGTTTGCAGTTGGTCCTCGTCGAGGTGGTTCACATTGTTCTTCACGTATTGCAGGACTTCTTCAGGACCGCCGCCGAGGCAGAATACTGTGCCTTTCTTGCCTGCAGACAAAGAAAAAAAATGTTTAAGAATTATTCTGATACGTTGCTTGTGCTGTATTGTATAGTGGTTTGAGCTTTCAGCACTCAATGCGGATGTAGTGGGTTCGATTTCCATTTACTATACAGATTACAATAGTTTATTTCAATGTAGAGGTGTAAAAAACTGAACAGAGTTTCGCAGGGCTTGTCTGTCTAGAATTTTACTGTTTGAATTAATTACCTTGTTTTTCCAATATGGCAGCCATTTCTAAAGCGGTGAGAACTCCAGTTTCGTATCCCAGTATGTAGAAGTCTTCATAATCATTCATGTACGTTTTGGCTTGGAGAATCTGCAATCATATAAGTAAACATGCATGAGCGTCTTTCGTTGGAACACTTGATAAGTAGTTCACAAGGCATCACGGTCAAGAGTCATCATCATCAGCCGGAGTCATTGCACTGCTGGATATAGGCCTCTCCCAAGCCCACTTGGCTCTTCGCATCCAGTTTTACCAGTCATCAATCGCACATCATCTCTCAATTTGGCAGAAGGACTTCCCATGTCTTTGATATACAAATTTCAGACCCTAAGAGAAATGGTTCTACTATGCCTTGACAAACCTCTGTGTGGTTTCTTGAATTTCTCGTGCTGTCCCTTCACTCCCACCACTATCCAGGCATCACTGCCACTGTCTCTAAGAGTCATCATCAGCAGTTAGTCCACTGCGGGACAATAGGCCTCTATCAAGGCCACTGAGGACCATCGTGGGCTATCTACCAGCCATCAATCTCAGATCATCGCTCCATCTGGCAGAAGGGCGTCCAACACTGCATTTTCCTAGAAGCGTTCTCCAGTCCCTAAGACAAGACAGTATACCTTGACAAACTTGTCCGCATTATCGTGGAAGCTGTCAGCTTGTGGTGTGGCAGGCGGCTGTAGTATGACGACGGGCAGCTGCAGGCGCGCGCAGAGGCTCTTGAACCGCTCGTGCTGTCCCTCCACTCCCCCCACTATCCACAGGGACTGACGCTCCAAGTCCACTTCGCCGTCGTACTGGGGACATAAGAAGGTTAACAACAACACCATTAATATAGTATATAGCATGACCACTAGATTGGTAAATGAATGCTCATATGGAAATCTGGACGGAAATGGAAGAAGCAGGAATTTTGACTTCGGAACCTTGTTTGGAGTAGTTAGGAGGTATACACACTAAAAGTCCCTACCCCTCCGAGGTCCGAGCGAGGGAGGGGGGGGCAAAGAAGGTCCCGTTTTTTGGTTATTTGCCTATATCTCGAAAACGGTGCGTCGTATGAACTTTTGTTGTACTACAGATTGAAGCCTGATAAAATTATCTACAACTTTGCCTTTACACTTTTAGTCTATCTCGAATCGTTGTCTAGATATGAGCTAAAAAAAAGGTGGATTTCGAAAAATGTGTTAAATTCTGTGTAGCACATTATAACAATATGAAATTGCCAAAAATCATTTTATATTGCTCACCCACACTATTGAAATACCCACACGCAATTAAAAATAACATAAGCTGGGAGTAACAGTTAAATTACTGGCTAAAACTCCCATTATATTGTGTTGTAACGATGCCTTCGGGCTTATGTTATTGTAGTAGTATATTTTGTCATTGTGTGGTTGTGCAGACGGTAACGCAGAGGAGCAACCACAGCGCTTTTTTTAAAGATTTTCGTTGATTCAAGAATTCGTACTTAGATACTTATCACATTATTTAACTTGGTTATTAAAACGGACTTTTGTTATTGTTTTGTGATTTGGTTAGGTTAGGTTATTTCGTTCGTAAGTATTGTGACTGTGTACCGCATAACTGAGAGAAGCAGTCACCAAATATTTCAAGATGTCAGACAAGTGTTTTATTTGTGATAAAGTGCTAGAAGAAGGTGGAGAAAATATTTCCAAAGTCGTGGAAAAAGGCATAAAATCTCTGATTTCTGCCTGCGATCCAACTGATAAATATTCGACAGATGAGGAGAAAGAAGAAGAGGCAAACGCTGAGGAACCACAATCAGGCCCGTCACACGCAAAAAGGCGACGAGTTATTTAATAATTCCTTATAAATATTAACTGTTAAATGTAAATTAATGTAAATAAGTACATAAATATATAATGGACAAGAAATGTAAATATGTAAATATATATATAATGGACAGGAAGAACGTTTTTTAATAATAATAAGATATGAGGTAAACTGAAATCAACGAACGCAGCTGAAAAAAGAAACAATGTATACGTATGATGGAAGACGTAAGGGTGTAGATTTCGAAGCTCATAGCTAGGCAAATATTAGAGATAGATAAAAAGTGTGAAAGACAAAGTTGTAGGTAATTTTATCAGGTTTCATTATGTAGTACAACAAAACTTCGCACGGCGCACTGTTTTCGAGATGTAAGCAAATAACCAAAAAACGGGACCTTCTTTGCCCCCCCCCTCCCTCGCTCGGACCTCGGAGGGGTAGGGACTTTTAGTGTGTATACCTCCTAACTAGTTCAAACAAGGTTCCGAAGTCAAAATTCCTGCTTCTTCCATTTCCGTCCAGAATTAATCGTTTCCCAATCTACACTGATTGAAAAGACCGTAACTGATTGAGAAGAAGTAAAAATTGTCGCACCAGTCGGTTTCCCCAACTCTTACAGGTTCTTCTGCACCTCGTCACTCCAGCGGTATCTAGGGCGCCCAACGGGTCTGCGTCCTTCTGGTTACCCTATCCTCGTTACGTGTCTAAGCCAACGGAGTCTTGCCGAATTCGTCTTTACCATGATGTTAGGTTCGGCCACTAGGTCTTCAATCTCCCGATTTTAACGAATTCGCCACGTTCCCAGGCAAAGATTTCTATATAAACTGTTTATATATAGAAGTCTTTGATCCCAGGCTCTTTGCTTGTTTGTTATACTCACGGTGGTTTGGCTTTTAACAAGTGTGGGGAGCGTGGTCCAGGGGTACACTGAGAGCGTCTCGTCTGCACACACGTGCGCGAACAGTGCGGGCAGACCATGTTTCTCCTCGAACTTAGGCTCACGCAAATACTCCTCGAATTCACGCAATCTGCAACGTAAAATATGACAAGATATCAAAAATTCGTATCCGTGCTAGACCATCGTGGTCGACTTTGCTACACATGGGCTACGAAACATGTAGCGGAATCGTAGCAAACTATTTGTAGGGTACTTTTTGCTACGCATGGGCTACAAACATGTAGCAGAATCGTAGCAAACTATTTGTAAGGTACTTTTTGCTACGCATGGGCTACAAACATGTAGCAGAATCGTAGCAAACTATTTGTAAGGTACTTTTTGCTACGCATGGGCTACAAACATGTAGCAGAATCGTAGCAAACTATTTGTAAGGTACTTTTTGCTACGCATGGGCTACAAACATGTAGCAAAATCGTAGCAAACATTTGTAGGGAACTTTTTGATACGCATGGGCTACAAACATGTAGCAGAATCGTAGCAAACATTTGTAGGGTACTTTTTGCTACGCATGGGCTACAAACATGTAGCAGAATCGTAGCAAACTATTTGTAAGGTACTTTTTGTTACGCATGGGCTGCTCACTTCTTTGGGCTTATCACTGGTTTATTGTAAAAAAAAACTTACGCTTTCACAGTGAGTTTGGGTATGTGTTCTTCTGGCAGTGAGATGTCATACAAGGTCTGCAGGAGCACGCTGATGGGTTGTACGTATAGATTGTTTAGGCCAAGTTGCCTGAGAGTGGTGTCATCTCTCACGTTGGCAGGTACTCTGAAATCTGATCAAAGCATTTTTTCCTTGACTGGTGAATGTTTACTACAGGGTATAAAAAAATTGCTAACCAACTTTAGGGTTTTAAGCCACCCTTGAAACTGTCAAACTTTCCCTAAGGAACATAGCCCGAAATATTAAAAAGAACTGGCCCTCTAATTACTGGCTCGTGTCTCGAGTCCCATTTTTTTTTAATATTCGGCCTATGTTTCTTGGGTGCCAGCTGCATCTCCTCCCGGGCATGCTGTAAAAACCAGCTAAGGGATTCGAGGGTTTCTGTGTATTGCAATTTAGGCTATGGGCTGACAACCCGTCACTATATCAATATAAGAATAAGAATAAGAATATACTTTATTGCACAGAAAATAAAAGATACAAGAAAAGAGAAATGATACAAATAGTAGTACAAATAGGCGGCCTTATTGCTAAGCAGCAATTTACAATTATACATAATCATCTGTAATAATAATCCTCAAAACTTGTCAGACGTGGCGGAACGACATTTATTTAGGTCGTTTTTGCTCTGCCTACCCCATTAGGGATAAAGGCGTGATTTTATGTATGTATGTATGTTTCTTGGGGAAAGTTGATCAGTTTCATGGGTGGGTGTTTACACCCTAAAGTTGGGTCAGGTATTTTTTTGGCACTCGGTATTCTTAGGCCCGTATTTATAATCAGCTCTCAAGAGTGACAGCGAGTTTGAGTTCGTATCGGAAATGTCATTCCAGTACAAAATTACCTGTCAAATCCGCACTCAATATTGCTCTCAATCTTGAGATCGCATTATAAATACGAGCCTTAATATTCTTTACTTTCCTCAGGTACAAAAACAATGATAGGTACATACCTGCTTTGTCAGCAATTTCCTGAAGAAGAGACAGCCTGGAGTTTTGTTTCAGATCCACGTAGAGCATTTTCTGTGACGAGCACAGAGCATGTTCGATTGCATCCAATATGCTGGATTTTAATACCGCCTTTGGTGACTGAAAGATAAAAATAATATCTAAAACAAAATCTTAGGCTCGTATTTATAAAGCGGTCTCAAGATTGAGAGCGATATTGAGTGCGGATTTGACAGGTCATTTTGTACTCGAATGACATTTCTGATACGAACTCAAACTCGCTGTCACTCTTGAGAGCTGATTATAAAAATACGGGCCTTAAAATATCATGAGAAGAGTGACTGATACAGCTTCCCGTAAATTGACGGAGGCTGCTCAGAGATATTCCCAGTTTTGGTTAGTACAATGCAGGCTGAATCACCTGATTGTCTGTAGGTAAATCAAAGAAATAAAAGGAATCAGTGCTTTGTAGGGCACGTTAATATCCATCGTATCCATCGCCGTGTTCGATTGTGGCCGTTGCACAAACCATATCAGAGGCCTATTAGCTGTGCTATTCGGTTTAAAAACTCTGTCACCAGGGTTTTTTGGGCTGGGCGTCGATTCGATAAGAAAGAGGATAAATCTTGTAGGTACTTGTAGCACAGAATATATAATAGTACTTGTAGTAATAGAGGGGGCATTCGGTTGCGGATTAAATCACTAATCTTGACTAAAATGGTCACCTGTAATTTTCTGTCCTAAGCGAACAGAAAGGGACGGCAATAATTTTAGGAAAAATTTGATTAAGTCGTGCTCACACCGAATCAATACCAGTATATGGAGCTTACCTTTAGAATTTTATCCAAAGACAACATGGTGGATGGAAGTTGTAGTTCCCTGCGAGAGTGCAGGAGTGTGTGGTCCATAGCGCCCTCCGTACAAATGTACGCGAAATACCTGCAAGCGTAGTTTAGGTTAAAATAACGATAGAAAAACATAGCATGTTCCAGCTGCTACTCTTCCCGGGCTTACTGAAGAAGACAGTTAAGGCGAAGAATTTGCAATGTAGGCGCTGGACTGACAACCTGACACTATACCGGGTGTAAGGGACAGCGTCCCGCAAACTGATAGGGGTTGCTCAGTCAACGAAACTGAACACATATCACCAGGATGTTTTTTCAGGAAATAAAAAAAAAATTGCATTTCCATACAAATTGTCTGATCGTGTGTGTGGTAATTTTGTATGAAAAAGCAATTTTTTTTTTTTCATTTCCTGAAAATAAACCTGGTGGTATTTGTTCAGTTTCGTTGACTGAGCAACCCCTATAAGTTTGCGGGACGCTGTCCCTTACACCCCGTATAAATCCAGTTAATTCTTCCCAACATGACCCTCAAACTTTACCAGACATAGTGAAATCGTATCGAGGTCGCCCTAAACGACTAAGGTCTTTGAAGTCCTGCTTATCCCGTAAGGGATACAGGCGTGACTATACAGGGTGTAAAAGAGTACCTACTGCGTTCCTTTAATCTACAAGTTTCCCAATGCACAATTTTTTTTCTTAATACAAAGATGGTCTCTGTTCAATTTTGCATGGTCAAGGCAAAATTTTATGTCGAGTCAAAATTTTTGTGCTTTAGGATTATTAGTAGAGCACGTGGTTTAAAGGAACGCAGTATTTTTTTACCTGTATACCTAAATGCAGGCTCGTGCCCCTCGGAGGGGACGTATATGAGCTGATGATGATGATGATGATTGATACCTATGGCTCGTATTTATAAAGCGATCTCAAGATTGAGAGCAGTATTAAGTATGGATTTGACAGACCATAATGTACTGAAATGACATTTCTGATACAAACTCAAACTAGCTGTCAGTCTCAAGTACGGGCCTATATGTATGAACAGGTAATACTTACTTGAGTCCGCGATTGAAGTTTCTAGACACGGAATCGAAGCCGGACACGAGCATACGGTCCTGCGCGTTCCCGGGACACACGATGAAGATCCCTTCCACGTTCCTGCAGCTGAGCATGTTCTGAATGCCAGTTATAGTGTTCTGCACGATGTTCTGTTGTGATATTTCAACTTCAATACCACGGTTTTTCCATGACCTGCAAAAGGGTGCTGTTTTTACTGTCAAATTGAGTAATTTTATAATTTATAAAACAGGAAGTAGTTACTAAATAGAAAAAAAACATAGAATGTACCAGCTTCTTCTTCTGCCGGTCACACTGAAAAAGCACTTCTAGTGAATTGCAATTTAGGCATGACAACATGTCACTGAAATTACCTTCAATATTTGCCAAATGCGGCGAAATCACCTTTTAGTCGATTGTTGACGATCAGCCTGTCCCATAAAGGTTCTAAGACATAACTAGAAGTAATGTAGGTATGTATAACTTACGCAATCTTGTGCAGAACCAGTGGCGAGGGCGCCATCTTGAGATGTAGGAGTATCTTCTTGGCGCCGCACCTTATTAATCTGTTTACGAACTGGTAACTGAGAGAGTCTTCACGACACACGACTACTTGCGTCTGGTCCGGCGAACAAGTAAACCTGGTGGACAAACAAGATTATTTGAAAATAAAAAAATATATATCTAAAGAGATGAAGAACAAATATACAAAAAAAAATTTTAGGCGACGATGGTAAATCTTGATTTGGCAACAAATCATCTACATATAGGTAAGTAGGTCTTTGTATTTTATGCTTTAACTAGCGGACCCAGCAGGCGACGTCTTTCTGATCCGAAAAAGCTGCGCCGTATTAAATATGATATTCCCTTCCGTCCTTCGCATCGTCCAACCCGTCACCCCTCCCGCCGTCCCTCCCGTCTGTACTGACCTGGTTTGTGCGGGGGTGACGTCACGCGGTAGCCGCAGCAGCACGCGGCCGCGGTGCCGGCTGGCGGCCAGCAGGCGGAAGGCTCGCGCCGACTCCTGCGCAGGGAACGTCACGCGCGAGAGAGGCTTCACGTAGCCGCGAGCTATACCCTCGCTGACCATCGACTGCAACGCCTGTGAAATGGGTGGTCAGTTATATTATTCTAATCATCATCACAACTCGCAAGAGTGGTGTAATCCCCAATATTTCTGAAATCTCACTTTACGAATAATTTACATCAAATTATTACAAAGTATTAGCGAGAAAAAAAATAGGGATACACCACTCTTGCTCTCGACGCCTCGACCCGAACCCCCAAACCTTACCAAATTTGGGAGATCAACAGCGTGGTTTCATTACCCCATAACCATTAATTCACGCACAAACTTTGAATTTCTTGGTATATGTTAGCAGGTTGCTTCGCGATGTTTTCCTTTACTGTAATAGCATCGGATAATCGTAAACTAGGACTCCGTTTGGCACATTTCGGATATGGTAATGGCACGGGATTGCAGATTATCCGAATCCGAATTATGCAGGTTCGTGTCCTGTCACGGTCGCCATATGGTAATGGCACGGGAACGTAAAAGAAGACAACACTTACTTTAGTTGATTACCATTTATTCTGACTTACAGTGGGTTTATATACTACAACTAATAACGTACAATACCTGATATTTTGTAGGAAGAGATAGCCTTACCTTATCTATAATCTAAGTATGTGATACAATGATCATAACTATATCGCACGGATACGATTCACCAGAAATCAAATTACCTGTGCAAACTCCGGGTTCTCGAAGATGCTGAAGAAGTTGACTTGCACATACGACCTCTGCTTAGTCATGAAGCTCATGCCGTATGTGAATGGGTCCTCGAGGTGCGCTTGGGCCAAGTCGAATGTAATGCCGCAGTACGTAACGCATTTCAGGGTCATCTGGAAATTATAAGAGAATTAGATCTGGAGACCGTGGGTTCGATTCTCATGGGTAGAAAACAAAGTTGATATTTTTCAAAATATAATTTTGTAATATGCAGGCTGAATAACCTGATTTGTCTCCTGTCCTTGATACCATTTCAGATGCATTATTGGCTCTACTTTTGGGCGGTTTAAAGACTGACAGCAGCAATTGACAGCACCGTTTATCGGATCATAAACTGATAAACCCACTCGATAAGAATAAGAAGAAAGCAGCTTACGTTCTTAAGGTTGCCTGCAGCACAGGTGATAGCAATGTCGCATCCTTCCCCGTCAGTCGCGTCGAGCACCATGTCGGCGAAGCTTGAGTCGCGGGAACAACCAATCACGTCCTCTGTAAACAAAATAACGTCGTAAAGAAACTAAAAAAAATTGTAGCCTTCGTAGCGCGTTCGTAGAGCTTTCGTAGCAAAATTGTAGTAATTTCGTGGCGAGTTCGTAGACATAATTTGTAGAGAAGAACGTGGCATTTATGACCAAATAGCGAACCGGGCAGACATCGTCATGCCCAGAAAAGACTCTTCCACCGTCCATACCGCCGTCCCTCCCGTCCTACCCACCGTCCTTCCCACTTACTTTCTTTCTTTTCTTTCAGCACGGGAGGGACGGGAGCTACCGTGGAGGGACAAGAATTACGGCGAGAGGGTTACGAGAGACGGGAGGGACAGTGAGACGGGAAGGACGAATATGCTTATGTCAATCTATAAACTTTTACCTGTCAACTGTGGGAACAACTGAAGCAGGAACTTCTTCTTGTGGTCATCAGCGACAGTGGTGAACACCTTACACTGGTGGGCGAGTGCTATAGAGATCACAGCTTGGCCCAACGCGCCGGATCCTCCATGGACTAGGACTTTCATGCCAGGTAGTAGCTGGGCTTTGAGACCCTGGAAATAAAGATAGTATGAAATCATTTTGAAAGTTACTTTCTCTTTCAGTTTTTAGGCATTCCTTATAAAGTCTCCTTAACACAGTGCTGCCGGAAAGTCTGCCAGCTTACCGTCCGGGATATGCTAGTTTTGAGTGGACTAGCAGTTTTAGCGGCGGGTGTACCACCAGTGGCATGTATGTAGGAGTTTTTATAGGTACGGTAAAACTAATTCGCAATATTGAGCAATATGTACTTAATAATTAAAAAGTAAAAGCTGCTTCACCAAGGTTTTTCCTTTTGCAATTCCTGATTTATTTATAAGATACACTTACAAGGCAGTAGAAGGCTTGTGCGTAAGCTAGAGGTACTGTGGCAGCGTCTTCCATGGTCCAGGGCTCCGGTACGGGCCAGGTCAGCCCCGGGACCGCCGCGACGCGCTTGCTCGCGGCGCCCCCGCGGACTAGACCCATTACTCGCTTCCCACTGTTAACAACAATAATTTTATTAAAATTGTTGAGTCCTGCCGGCTTAGGGTGGCCACACATAAAGACGTCACGTCCACGTTGAACGTTACGTCATCGTGACGTGGATATCCACCTCGCACAACGTAAAAACTCACCGGGGCACGTTGTGACAAGGGCTATATGCATGTAAATACTTACGTATCAGTGGTTCCACTGTACTCCATGCCGTAAACGTTCTTGTTCTGGTATCCTCGTTTCCGTGAATACACTCCCGTGGCTACGTTCACGTCGTAAACACTTATTCCAGCGTATTGCACCTGAAAATATACGCAACCTGTATTATTCTGCATCAGGATATGTAGTATTTTTATATACGTTATTACTTGTAATAAAATTTAGGGTCGTATTTATAATCAGCTCTCAAGAGTGACAGCAAATTTGAGTTAGTATCAGAAATGTCATTTCAGTACAAAACGACCTGTCAAATCCAAACTTAATATTGCTCTCAAACTTGAGATCGCTTTATAAATACGACCCTTAATGCTGGAGTTATTGCAATTTAAAAAAAAAAAAATTTGGGTTTTACAAGTATTAAACAGTTCTTTCTGAAACTGCAATCACAAAAATGGAAAAAGTGGTAAAACATCTTTTTTTATGTGATAGTTGAAGCACTACCCTGTAGGTAAAAGTATAAATATTTTTAAAAATATCGGGTGTCGCAAGTCCATCACTCAAATCTTGTTCCGTACGATTCGGATTGTTATCTCCGCGCAAAAGTCTGTTGAGCATTGGAATGTGATTCACCGGCGCATTCTAATGACTTTTAGGTTAGCGTAGGTTAAGATTACGTTAAGATGATGTGAAAAATCAGACGAGGCTGTATGGCTCTGTTCCTTTGCCTATCCTATAATGGATGAATAGAGAAAAAAAAAAGACCAACACTTGAAATACGGGTTTACGCTCTGTATACCCCGTGAGGGTTACAGGCGTATATTCTATGCTATCGTACCGTAACTAGCTCATCAGGCGATGCTGTAGACACGTCGCTGTCCGTTCCTGTCCACGTCAATGACTTCAAGTCTCCGAAACGCTCCATTTGCAAGGACACATTCTTGGTGGCAGTCTGCAATTCAAAAAAACGTCAGCTTTTGGAAATAAAAAAGGAAAATATAATAAGATAGTTAGTTTACAACGAAAATCAAAACTTTGGACCAGGAGTAATAGAAAAATATAGAATGTTCCAGTGGTTTCTTTTTCAGGGCATAAGTACTGTAGGTAGAAGTCAGTAGAGGGAGACGAAGGTTTCGTTAAATTGGAATTTAGGCGAAAGACTGGCCTATACTCGTATCAATAGACACTTTGCTTTTTCCAAAATTACCCTCAAACCTTGAAAACACCCTGTCATGAGGACGACGACGCTCTGCCTACCCCGTAAAAGATACAGGCGTAATTATATTGTATGTAAAAGACGTCTTACATAAGGGTTTGTCATGTTAGCCTTGTTCTCCGGGACAGCCTCTAATGCGGGTAGTTCAGTGCTCAGCGGTGGCAGATCAGAGAACTGCACTTTCTCCATCAACACACCTCCACATCTTGAATAAAACATTCTGTATTAGGTTCGGAACGAAAATCCTTAACATTTATAGAAAAAGAATAAAAAAGAAATAAAATGGAAAAGAAAAAAAACATTCATACACCAGCGACACTAGGGTAAGCATGACATTTGTCCCATCCAGGACTTTTTTGTACTCCTCATGACTCTTCAAGTCTTCTACGATGCTATGAATGTGGCTGGGACGGTGTCCACCCTAAGGTCCGTATTTATAATCAGCTCTCAAGAGTGACAGCGAGTTTGAGTTCGTATCAGAAATGTCATTACAGTACAAAACGGTCTGTCAAATCCATACCTAATATTGTTCTCAATCTTGAGATTGCTTTATAAATACGAGCCTAAGTGATAAGGTTCGAAGGAAAAGGGCACTTAATCCTTACCTAGTATAGTCATACACCAGTGACACCAGAGTAGGCACCACAGTTGTCCCATCCAAGACCTCTTTGCACTCCTCATGACTCTTCAAGTCTACTATGATGTTATGGATGTGGCTGGGCTGTGACACGCTGTCATGGTCACCCCTTAGTGCGTTCAACTGGAGTATACCGTCAATGAGGGTCACCCAGTTGTCATTCCATAACAGTTGGGCTTCAGTGAATGAGTAGTTCGATTTGTGTATGCTGCGGAATTCTCCTCTGAAATTAAAGGTAGTATTTGAAATCGGGAGATTATTTCATAATTTCATCTGATTCAGTAAAATTAGTCGACTGAAGATTTATTGTTTTTTTTTTTAATTCCCTTTCAATCTATTTATAATAATAATTATTGTAGTATTAATTAATACACTAACGAGTACGAATAATCTCTCTCTTGCAAAAGCTTGTAAATATTTTCAGCGTCAAGAGAAGTCTTGTCTTCTGTCTTCGCCTCATACTTCGGAAGCGACTCCAGGTATTGGCTGATGATACCAGTAGCGACTTTGGAGATCGGAGTCACAACCTAAAAGCAAAAAATATATAAATATTAGCTGACACTGAAGAACGCGCACTCCCATCTCCGCGCTAAATAGTCAGTAGTACTTAGGTAGCTGAGTTTCTACACTAGAAATATGTGAGATGGAGCGCTAAGAACACACAAAGCGAAGGAAAAGAAGTAGTTAGATAGCTACAGCAAATCGACCACGTGCTTACGGACAATAATTCACAAAACACAGAATGGCTCTGTACACGATCACGGAAAATAATGGACAACTCCAAGGGTCGCTTGTCAAACATCTGTGGCTGCGAGTACCTCTCCAAACTGAACTGACATCTCACTGCAAGAAACTCGGCACTCCCGAGGCCTTAAGTCACTGTTCTGAACTTATATTAAACATAATGTATGAGTCGTACCTCGAATTCTCCAGTGCCTTTCTGTATGGTGACTGACAGCTCCAAGGGCCTTTTGTCGAACAGCTGCGGCTGCGAGAACAGATGCACCTCCCCGAACTGAACTGACATCTCACTACGGGGTACTCCCGATGCCATTGCGAACGCATCCCATACGTAGGAAAGTACGGCCGACAGCGGGAACATGTTTTTGCCTAAAACATATTATGGATATTATTCACTTACGCTCTATTCTATGGGTCGTATTTATAATCAGCTCTCAAGAGTGACAGCGAATTTGAGTTTGTATCAGAAATGTCATTTCAGTACAAAACGACCTGTCAAATCCAAACTTAATATTGCTCTCAATCTTGAGATCGCTTTATAAATACGAGCCTAAGACTTCTGACCTACCCTAATAGAGCAGTACTGTAGTTCAACATGTGAATGTGAGTAGGCTTTTATAGTTACCAACATACCAACTGAAACTTACCTCTGATGACATTTCCACTAAGATATTTGCTTTCTTCGTCGTGAATCGAAATCAGTGGATTATAAATCGTCGTCTTTTCCTTAGATTTTTTCTCGTATAACGCCAAAGGCCTGAGAAAATATACATATTTATTTATGTAATAAAGTTATAACATTGAAGTGTTAATACGTCATGTGTGTGTGTGTGTGTGTGTGTGTGTGTGTGTGTGTGTGTTTGAGCATGCATACCATTGTTCACCACGGTTCCACTCTAGCAAGTGTCCAAGTGCAGGCGTCTCTGTTGAGACTGGGAACTTCACCTCAGGATACAAGTTCTTTATTTTAGGGTGGTAGCCCTGCATATACAGTCTGAAAATAATAATTTTTTTTTAATGTAAATGACAACGATACAGGAAAACAGGCCTATTTGAAAACGTATTACGTGTTACTTTTTATATCATTTTTGTACAAATTAGGGGCAAGCGAGATTTCTATTTTACAGGAAGATAAGCGCTCGCTCACCTGCCAATGGCTTGCAGGAAGAACAGCGAGTTGTCAGGGTGCCCTCGCTTGGTGAGCGGCACGTGGCGGCAGTCGGACGGCAGGGAGCGCTTGAGGATGGCCTGCAGCAGACCATGAGGGGCCACTTCCACCACCACCGCGTTCTCCGGGATCAGACGAGAGGTCTCTTCGAACAACACCGAGCTCTGGAACAACCAATACATGTTAGGCAGAAGTTCTCCATAACGATTTTTGATGACAGCAGCCATGACTTTTTCTTTAATGCTCACACAAATGTACTCTCCATATTGACCATCACAACCGAGATATCAGGAGCACGACATCCGACAGTACAAATCGTTTAAACTAATCAGCTTCGTAGCAAATCCGCGATATCCTTAACCAATCTCAGAATCACTTGGGGCGGTTAGGCAGATTTAAACTTACAAGCAGGTTGTTGGTGTGGTACCAAGCTGAGCAGTACTGTGCCCGCTCTTCCTCCCATCTGTCCTGCGGTACTGAGGTAGACACCCAGCGCTCCGAGCGGCGTTTAGGGTTCTTGATCGCTTCCGTCAACAACTTCAACAGTTGCGGACCTGTGGAAGATGGTAGATAATGAATGATAGAGAACATTTACAGATAAGTCAGCAGTCTAAATATTGGATCCTGAATTAAAAACTGTCTAAAAACATGGTGTGTATTGTAATGCCGCGTAAGAATGGAATCACCCCTTCACTGGAGACAGGAAAATTCGAAGACTTGGATTCCAACTAATATTTTGCATAGCAATTGTCAATTCGTCTGCTAAACTGCAAATGGAAAATATCTACCCCACATTGAGGAAGGACCTCGACTTGCAATCAACCCAGTGGTTGTTATTAGTAGTAGTAAAAGAAACTTACCAGCATCAGCGATATAACGGGAGTGGTAAGCGATGTTGGAACAGGGCACCTCCTTGGCGAAGATTCCCATCGCCGTCAGCTTGGCAACAAACTCCTTCATCGGCGCGGCCGGACCGGAGATGGTGCAGGACTCGGGGCCGTTGTGGCACGCCACGTCTATTTCTGGAGGACACAACTTCACTGCCTGAAACACACCATCATCATTGTCAACCTTTTAGCTAGGTAGTTCACTGCTGGACATGGATATGGACATTAGCCTCTCCAATAACACGCCCCTCAACTTGGCCTTCCACTCATCTCAGCCTTACCATGCCACAGTAGCGCATTCAAGCATTAATTTTAACTGGTTCTGTTTCACTCTTGATTTATGTTACTAAGGTGACTGGGACATAGTCAACGATGGAGCGACCAAATTTTAAAAAGACGTCATATACAGAAGTTATTTACGTACTTGCTGGTATCCGATACCGACGGCAGCCATGGACCCAGGAATCAGCATCGTCTCTAATGACACTTTTCCTCGGCTGTAGGCAGCCAAGACCATTTCCTCCGCTGTGAGGCACCCGTCAGCGTATCCACAACCCAGTTCGCCCACACTGTGTCCTGTAAAATCGTCAATAGGATTATAATATTGCTACTACAGATGAAAAAGTAAGAAAGCTCAGTTGGGTCCTGTAAATTTGTTGATATCATCTGATTATCTGATGGTCTGTTCACTAGCCTTGTCCCTCTTCTTGGCCATCAATCACCTTTATCTTTTTTATAATATCAGTAAAGTTTCCTTACCAATGATTTTATCTGGAACGATACCGACTTCCTTCAGTACATCAGTCAGACCAATCTGCACTGCAGCTATACCCACGAAAGAATGTAGAATGTTGTCGAACATGGTCTTGTCAGGGGAACTGATGATGTCCACAATGTCCAATCCTTTTGGCTCCAAAACTTTATGGCATCTGCAAAAAAATGTTTTCTTTAATGAGTTACGCCTGTATACTTCTTTATGCTGGAGGTAGAGCGTCAAAGACCTGATAAAAGGACGTTTTTGCCACGTTAGACAAGTTTTGAGGGTCATTTTAGAAAGCGCTAAATGTATATTGCTATAGTTATAGGTGCTAAGTTTATTTCCTTAATTGCAATACACCGAATCCCTCATTTCCCTCTACAGCACTGCCGGGAAGAGAAACAGCTGGAAAACTCTACGTTGTTTCCATGGCTCGGAGTCCAGTATGAAAGGAAGTGCCGTAGTAATAACAGATAACTGAACTGACCTTTGTAAAGCAGCAGCGAAGGTCGGTATGGCCATGAGATGTTTGCCCATGCCGGCCCACTGCGAGCCCATGCCGCTGTACACGAACCACAGAGGGCGCTTCATGTCGTCGAAGTGCTCTACACTGCTCGCTAGGTTCACGGTCTCGCCTTTTTCATCAGTATCTGAACAGAAGATTACAATCATTTGGAATGGTTCTATAGCAATGGAAACCAGGCAACTATTTGAACTTCTAACATTATGGTATACCTTCCAACCGGGTGCCGTCAGGATTACAAAGTACAACATACATATTCGTACCATATTACCTAATCGGCACAGCCGGGCTGCAAAATCGAATATACTAGTACCTACTTTATTTAGACGAATGTTCAAGAAAAAAACAGATCTTCTGAAAAGGCTTCTTAAGGCTTTGTGTTTTATCCACTTGATCGTCACAGGCTTTGTTGATCGATAAAATCCACCAAACCAAAAATACCACCCCTGAATATGTGTGATAGCAACCTCAACGGATGCCAAATTTGAACTGGACAAAGATAACCGTTGTCAACTAACCCAGGATAACATATCCTCTTCCCAAATGTCCAGTATTCTTCTCCTCGTGGATGTTGTGGAGCAGTGCGATCTCTTCGGCGTTGATCGGGCGTTTGCTCAGGTAGTCGATCACGTTCTGTACCGCGGCTTCTTGACGGCCGGATATTGGTATCAGTCGAGGAATTACGGCTTTGGGAATTGTTTGCTGGAAAGGAATGGTATTTTAGAGATCTCTATTCATCTGGACTAAATAAATTCGAAATATTATGTTTTCAAAAACCATTCGGATTCAACTCATCCCACGCCTCGCTGATCCCGTAGGATCAGGGGCAATAAAATTTATTAAGGAGCTTGATTTTACCTAAACGTAAAACAGATTTTCGTTTGAAGTCCTTGACGATCTATCTAACCCATGGCATTTGACTCTAAATGCAATTTTAATCCAAAGTGCCTCATAACCTGCGACCAGTGCGGGTTATGCGCTCTTGTAACCAGCAGAACAGTACCTTGGGCTTATAGTATCCTCTCAGCAAGACGTGGCTGTTAATACCACCGATGGACATGCCACAGACGGCGGCATACTTCCGGCTGAAGGGCGCGTGCTCGTTGACGATCTTAATGCGACCATCTCTGATTGTTTCTATGTCCTGCCTTGGCTGCGAGCAGTGCAGGTTAGACGCCAACACACCGGTCTTGTAACCCAACAGCACCTGTGGACAAAAGGAGAACTATATTTCTAAAAGGTAGAAAAGCGCTTCGAACTGCTTGTCTTCCCTGACACACAATGCTATCGATTCGTGGAGGGCACAACTTAACTAAATCTTGACTAAAATTATTGCCATCCCTTTCTGTTCTCACATGATAGAAAATGACAGGTATAGACTTATATTAGTTAATAGTACGGCTGTTAAGGATCAAAATCAGGACAAAGCTTGCACTTTCGCGTGATGGGTTGAATTGGTCTCAGACTAATTGTACACGTCCTAAGGTAACTTTTGAGATATGTTGCCCTGGTGGGTACACTCTATGGGTCTGCAGGCAGGGTCGGTTAGGTTACTATAGGAGCAATTACAGTATTTTAATGATATGGGAGTGGTGCTCGAACAAAGTTTGGAGCACACCCTGGTCAGATTCACATCGTGGTGAAAAAAATCCAAAATGGCGGAAAACAAGATGGCCGCCATACAAAATAAAAAGTCAGATATCTCCTAAACGATGAGAGATAGATGGAGAGTGCTCGAATAAATGTTATAGGAAATGATAGTGGGTAACTTTTGGTGATCACGAAAATCCAAGATGGCGGATCCAAAAAGGGCGCCTGATAAAAAAAAAGCTCCGATCAGGCTGCAATTTGGTTGTTGAAAGGTACTTGAAGTACTAATTCGATATTTATAGTTCGTTTTTCAAATCCACCGTTTTCCAAGATGGCTGCCATAAAAGGGTTTTTTGTATCAAGAACTTTGATCAGGTCTGGCGTGGAAACAGTTGCTCGTAGTGGGAGTGAATAGTACGATTCTGTATTTGAATGTGTTGTATTATTATTTCTGTGGTCCTCTCCCCCCCTACGAGGAACTGTTTACGTGACAGAATCGATTAAAGTTTCTTTAAATAAAACGGTTTTTGTATGGGGAACTTTGATCAGCTCTGGTGCGAGAATATTATGTAGGAGTAGGCAGGTAGATACTACAATTTTTTTTGGCTTGTAGAGCTTTTACTTATTTTACGATTTTAGCCCCTTACGAGCAAATATTCTTGCGCCAGAGCTGATCAAAGCTCCCCATACAAAAACCGTTGTATGTAAAGAAACTTTAATCGATTCTGTCACGTAAACAGTTCCTTGTAGGGGGGGAGAGGACCACAGAAATAATAAAACTACACATTCAAATACAGAATCGTACTATTCACTTCCACTACGAGCAACTGTTTCCACGCCAGACCTGATCAAAGTTCTTGATACAAAAAACCCTTTTATGGCAGCCATCTTGGAAAACGGTGGATTTGAAAAACGAACTATAAATATCGAATTAGTACTTCAAGTACCTTTCAACAACCAAATTGCAGCCTGATCGGAGCATTTTTTTTATCAGGCGCCATTTTGGATCCGCCATCTTGGATTTTCGTGATCACCAAAAGTTACCCACTATCATTTCCTATAACATTTATTCGAGCACTCTCCATCTATCTCTCATCGTTTAGGAGATATCTGACTTTTTATTTTGTATGGCGGCCATCTTGTTTTCCGCCATTTTGGATTTTTTTCACCAGGATGTGAATCTGACCAGGATGTGCTCCAAACTTTGTTCGAGCACCACTCCTATATCATTAAAATACTGTAATTGCTCCTATAGTAACCTAACCGACCCTGCCTGCAGACCCATAGAGTGTACCCACCAGGGCAACATATCTCAAAAATTAACCTTGGACGTGTACAACTAGTCTGAGACCAATTCAACCCATCACGCGAAAGTGCAAGCTTTTTCGGCTAACCGCCGTACTATAAGTCGTGATCACAGAGTACTATACTATTACCCTGACGGTCGTGATATTTGCATATTTTGCATTAACGAAATGCTACCTGAACAAAGCCTGTGCTCTGGCCCTGAGAGTACACTGCCTGCCTATTGCATTGCCTAATACTGTACCTAACACTTTCACTACACTACAATCTACAACATAAACACTTTACTTCTTGAGTATACTTTATTTCTGTTCTTCCTGAACAACTTTCTACTTACAATGTCGAATTCATTCTTACCTTATAACCTAAACAGAACAACTCTCACCATCGCCATGTTATATTTCTGACATCTTATACAGCGACATCTAATGATATTTTATGTCAACAATATTACTGTTCTTCCTGAACAACTTTCTACTTACAATGCATACTAGGTAATCTGTGTTACAATGTCAAATTCATTCTTACCTTATAACCTAAACAGAACAACTCTCACCATCGCCATGTTATATTTCTGACATCTTATACAGCGACATCTAATGATATTTTATGTCAACAATCATGACCACAACGGTCCTGAACACTACCAATGAAGTCAGTAGATAGATTAGACCTCCCATGGTTCATTTGGAAGGCGTTAAACAGACTTCGGTCAGGAGTCGGCAGGTGCAAAGAACTCAGGAAGAGGTGGGGCTTCACTGAGGACGACAAGTGCGAGTGTGGCGCTATACAATCCATGTCACACTTATTATCGTGCCCCATCTCTCCGGCCACCTGCACGCAGGAGGACCTGTTTGACGCCAACCAAAAGGCTGTTGATGTGGCCACGTTCTGGGCATCAAAAATTTAAATTTAAATTTGCTATTGACTCGAGAAGAAGAAGAGAAGAAGTAGATAGATTCGTGGACTTTCGTGTATTGGTGCGTCCTCACTGCGAACATTCGCCTGAAATGACCATACGCGAGCATGGATTTAGCATGGACGCCAAATGCTCTCTACACGCGAATGCTCGCAGTGAGGACGCACCTATAGGCTGATTATAAATAATTGAATGCTCTGCCTACCTCATATAGGATACAGCAGTCAACGGCTGAACGGAGGCAGTAGGTACGTACACAGAATGGTCAAAGTTCAAAGATATCTGTCACTAACCTTAGTAATTGAACAAATGCCTGTAGTAGATTCAGTGTATCCAATGTTAGAAGTCACGCTTCCAACCAGCAGGGAATCGCTTCTGTCTTTGCAGAACACTTTACCAATCGCTTCCAGTTCTATTTTGTCTACTTCTGGAATACCTGCAACCAAATGTAACGTATATTCATATACACGGTTTATGTAACTAGCACTGTGAAGACAGCGACCGGGACCGACGGCTTAACGTGCCCTCTGAAGCACGGTTTTCTTTCTTGCAGACAATCAAGTGATTCAGCCATCATTGTCCTAACCAAAGTGTGGGAAACCGACATCAAACAAGTGGTAAATAAATTGACAAATATCAACTTGTGGGAATCGAACCCACAACCTCCGGATCGAGAGCCCATGGCTCAGACTACTAGACCACGGAGGCAGTCGATGTTGACACATTTATCGGACATTTCATCACCCTCAAATACAGTGTATCTTACTTACCTATTCCATATCCTTCAACGTATTCAATTTCCTTAGGTTTGATATTCACTTCTTTGTAGAATCCGCTCAGGAAGGCAGCAATGTTCTCTGGACTACGGTAGATTCCATTTGACGGATACGCGTACTCGTTCTTCACGTGAACTACTTCGGCGTATATCCTGAAGGATTGAAAGATGTTTTATTCATTTTGAATGTGAGCAAAAATAAAGAGACGCAAATTTCCGGCATAGGCCTTAAAATACATAGGCCCGTATTTATGAAGCGATCTCAAGATTGAGAGCAATATTAAGTATAGGTTTGACAGGCCGTTTTGTACTAAAATGACATTTCTGATACGAACTTAAACTCGCTGTCACTCTTGAGAGCTGATTATAAATACGGGCCTTAAATTACAGGGTGTTTCATAGTATGGTACCTATGTCAATGAAACTGAACAACTTTTATAAAGAAATTCTCTTGATCTCTTCTTCTTCTGCCTAGCGTTTTGATGCGGGGGTCCACTTTCTGGCTTTTTCTACTCCACTTTGCCCAGTCTTCGGCATCCGCTGGTGTAAGATTCGTTCTCTTCCATATCCGCTTTTATGACGTCTAGCCAGCGCTTCTTCGGTCTGCCGCTTAGTGGCCAAAAATACTTCCCTATAGAAAATGACCACTGGAGCAGCCAACTTTGTATAGGAGAGTATTTTTTTTTCCATACCCCAGAAGTTATTTTCAAGTTGTTCTGTTTCATTAATTATGCAATTTTATACTGTATACAATATCGTAATATAGAGTAATATAATATCTATACTGTATACTCTACTTTATACAATATCTTACCTTACAGCATCCCGTACTTTCTGCAAAAACAAAACGGCGATTGCATCAGATTTGACACAGCCGTTTGCGTTTTCATCGTACGACTTGTTCTTTCCATCTCTAGCTAACTTCATCAACCTGCAATAGAAACACACGGTAAAATCCAATTAAGTAAAAAAAGTGGATAGCTCAAAAGTGAGTTAATAGGTAGTGAGTAGCTCAAAAAGTAGCTCAGTGAGTAGTTCAGGTAATATTTAATTACTTAGTTCTGTAAAAGAAGCTCAAAAAGTAGCTCTGTAAGTAGCAGTGAGCACTATTTTTAGCTACTTTCTGAGCTTTTTACTAAGCTACTTTTAGAACTACCTACTGAGTTACTCCGTAAGCTACTAACAGAGCTAATTTCTGAGCTTCTTTTTGAGTCTACTGAGCAACTTACTGAGCTACCTACTGAGAAAATTCTTGAGCTACTTACTGAACTAAATTCGATCAGGAGTTGTCTAATTTACCTGTCTTGATGCACCAGAGTCTGCGGATGGATGGTGATGGAAGAGGCTCCTACGATGGCCGCTTCACAATCCCCTCGTTTCATGGCCTGCACTGCCTGCTCCAGGGCCGCATAGGAGCTTGCGCACGAGTCGTCAATTTGCACCGACGGACCTTGCAGGTTCATCCAGTAGGAGATACGGTTCGCGAACATAGCTTTACTGCACCTGTTTGATAAATACACATAGACTTTAGTCACGTCTGTATCTCTTACGGAGTAGGAATACCATCAATGATCTCAGGAGATTTTTGCTGCGTTTAACAAGGCAAGGGTTGAGTTGAGAGTCATTTTTAGAAAGAACGAACTGTGTATTGCTATAGTGATCGGTTGTCAGTCTGTCGTCTAAATTGCAATACACCGAAACTCTCGTCTCCGTCTACTGAATTCTACAGTATGCTCGGGAAGATAACCAGATAGATTCAATAGGTATGTAAATAAGAAAATGCTGACCATAACAATTTTTCTCATTGGTCGAAAAATTAAGAAAGTTTTTTTTGGAGATCCCATTATTGACTCGTTTTGAATAGGACGACCAAAATTTTGACTTTTGTTCGTTAAGAAAGATTGTGAATTTTTTTGGGAATATTTTTGCTCCAAAAGTTCTGGAATGGCTGCCAAGTGTCGGAAGGCGCAGCATAGCATGAGACGCTAGGTGTACCGATGACCTTGTGAAGGTTGCGGGCAAAAGTTGGATGCAGTGGGAAACCCAATGCTCTGTGGAAAACCTTGGCTTATGTCCAGCTTTATTACGGATGATGATCATGATGAAGTCCACCGTGCGGTACGCATGTTCAGTACGCAGGTAGAGTCTGTTCGAAAAGAGAACAGGCATAGAATCGGAAGGCGCACATTTGTATTAACTATCCCACGCCTGGTTGCGTGGCGTTTATGCCTAGGTCTTTGACCTAAAACCTCCAAAATTTAATGTAGAAGGTTACTGTTAAAGACTTGGGCATAATCCTCACATGACCAAGCGACAGTTAATTAAATACAAATGCGCGCCCTCAAATTCCATGCCTGTTCTCTTTTCGAACAGACTTCAATAACGTGTCATATCATATCTTACCCAGGCAAGGTAGCAGCTGACAGGTTATGGTCGTAGTAGTACATAGCGTGAAGAGTTTCAGCCAAACTGGCGCCGATGTAGACTCCAATTTTCCTGCCATTCAGATGGTCTATGCTCAAACCTGATAAAGAGAAGCACATGGGTTATTTTAGGCTCGTATTTATAAAGCGATCTCAAGATTGATAGCAATATTAAGTATGGATTTGACATGTCGTTTTGTACTGAAATGACATTTCTGATACGAACTCAAACTCGCTGTCACTCTTGAGAGCTGATTATAAATAGTTAGTTATACATAATCATTCCTGCATCCCTTACGAGGTAGACAGAACGTCTACAATCTCATAAGGTGCGTTTAGACCTCATCGTCGCTCGTGTCCCTCTCGTCACTCATTTAATTTTTCTGCCTCGCATCTTTCGCGTAATTCGTGTCTTTGAAGTTACCTGCATCATATATAGCTCTTGCCACATGCTCCTCCAGTTTCCTCGCCATGGGGTCCATTATGCCAGAAAGCTGGCTGTTCACCTTGAAGTACTGGGGGTCGAAGGTCTCTAAGTCCGGGAGAGTTCCACAAAAGTCTGGAATCTCCGGGTGTTTCATGTTCCACCGAGGAGAAGGCGCTATCGGGTCTTCCTGTGACGAAACATAACATATACTAAGGCCCGTATTTATAATCAGCTCTCAAGAGTGACAGCGAGTTTGAGTTTGAATCAGAAATGTCATTTCAGTACAAAACGGCCTGTCAAATCCACACTTAATATCGCTCTCAAACTTGAGATCGCTTTATAAATACGAGCCTGAGTGTGTTGTGTTATAGAAACAGATGAAAAGTCGAACTTACGATGATTTTATAATTCGAATCTTCGCAAAAAATATTAGATGAGAGACTCAAAAGCCGACATAGTCCGGCTTTTTTGGCCAATAATGGGCGAATTCGAGGATTGAGCGTAACATACATCATTATGAATTCATCATTATGTAACTAAGGCTCGTATTTATAAAGCGATCTCAAGGTTGGGAGCAATATTGAGTGCGGATTTGACAGGTAATTTTGTACTGGAATGACATTTCTGATACGAACTCAAACTCGCTGTCACTCTTGAGAGCTGTTTATAAATACGGTCCTAAATACATAATTATGTATTCTAAATTATTTATAACAAATGGTTTGACGGAAGTAGGTATTTTAAAGTTTATTTTCGTTCATAATAATTAAAACAGTACATAAGTTAAGAACACATTAAATTGAATTGGGAGGTCATTGTCATTCATTATCATTAACAACAAGCGTTTTTTTTTATTTAAGTTACATTAGGTACTTCACATTTTGTATGGAAGAAACTCAGAGTATGTTCTTGATCTTAGGGAAGTAGAGTATGTGCGAAAAGAGAACATGCATAGAATTTGAGGGCGCACATTTGTAATAATTAACCCACGGCCGGTTGCGTAAGGTTTATGCCTAGATCTTTGACCTAAAACCTCCAAAATTTAATGTAGAAGGTTAAGGTTAAAGACCTGGACATAAGCCCCACACGAACAAGCAACGGTTAATTAAATATAATACAAATGCGCGCCCTCAAATTCTATGCCTGTTCTCTTTTCGCACAGACTCTAGTATGTCAGTTCGGACCTATCTTTTTAACCAACCACTATATGGTGACAAAATTTCTTGCTAATAATTAAAAAAAGGTCATGCATATTCCAACACAAATGTAGAATAATAAACGTTGGCAAGTAGCGTAGCGGTACATGTGCTTTGCATGT
The DNA here is from genome assembly GCA_029255725.1 of Scrobipalpa atriplicella. Classification (NCBI taxonomy): domain Eukaryota; kingdom Metazoa; phylum Arthropoda; class Insecta; order Lepidoptera; family Gelechiidae; genus Scrobipalpa; species Scrobipalpa atriplicella. The sequence continues at coordinate 34,815 of JARACY010001493.1, forward strand.
TTGCATAGCCTCAGTAAATAATGCATTGTATTGAATTTCATTTACTTAGCTAATTGTATAATTTACCAATACACGTGTGGAACATACGTACATAAAAACACGCCTGTATCTTTTACAGAGCAGGCAGACTGTCAACGAACCCGTGAAAGGACATTTAACAAATAATTTAGACCTTATATCCTTTAAATTCTGCCGTTCACGCTCTGTCTACCTTAATAGGGATACGGGTGTAAGGGACAGCTTACCAGAAACTGACAGAGGTTGCTCATGCTCAGTCAAAGAAACTGATTAACTTTCATCAGGAAATTATTTTAGGCTCGTATTTATGAAGCGATCTCAAGATTGAGAGCAATATTAAGTATGGATTGACAGATCGTCTTGTACTGAAATGACATTTCTGATACAAACTCAAACTCGCTGTCACTCTTGAGAGCTGATTATAAATACGGGCCTTAGAAAATGAAAAGTTTTTTGGCTTTTCCATACAAATTGTCTGATCGAGGTGGTCATTTTGTGTATGGGAAAGTCATATGTTATTTCATTTCCAGAAAGATTTCTTGGGTGAAAGTTGTTCAGTTTCGTTGACTGAGCAACCCCTATCAGTTTCTGGTACGCTGTCCCTTACACCCCGTATATCTACAACATACGATTTGTATAGTTGAAACATTATACGACAGATGTCGCTAGCGTCCACTTGACGAGTAAGAAATAACAGATCACTAATTTCACCGCTTAAAACTAAGCCGCCGTAGCTTAGATGGTTAAAGCGTTGGGCCGGTTTTCCAAAGACGCGGGTTCAAATCCTGTCGGCGGATGAAATTTTTGATTTGTTATTTCTAATATTATTTAGAAATAAATATAGCACTGTGAGTGCAAAAAATCATAATAAACATACGATTACCTTGTTATACAGCAGTTTGGAGAAGTCCTCCGCATTGACACAGTTAGGATATGCCCCTGAGAATCCGGAGATGACCACCGAGTCCTCGTTGAGCTGGGTGACTTCAGGGAATACCCCGGACATTTCTTGAGGAGCTGGAGCCATTGTTGTATACTAGAACAAGTCATTTAAAAAGTTCAAATATCAATAAATGCCGGAAAATGGTCGCCGAAGTAGAGGCCGGCCTCGTAGAAGATGGAGAGACGACTTGGAGGCATTCCTTTCAAACTGGCAGTCAGAAACACAAGACCGAGACATGTGGCGTGAAAGAGGGGAGGCCTTTGCCCTGCAGTGGGACACAATACAGGCTACATAAAAAAAATAAAAAAAACAATAAATTGCATAGGGGTTATTCCACGAACGGGTGCGACATTTACTCAAAATCAAATTAAAGATATCTGTGGCTATAAAACTCAAAACATTAAACATTATTGAGCTAAAATAGGACAAAATTCAGGCTTAATGTCTCATACTAAATTTTCGCAAAACCTTGAGTAATCAACTTTTTATAACGAATTTAACAGTGTAACGGGTGCAAAATTTTGGGTAAGTTTTCATGGAATCACCCATAGGTAATAAGTAATAACTGAATATGGCCAGTTCCGTAAGAAAACTAAAGTCTCGAATTTATAAAGCGATCTCAAGATTGAGATCAATATTAAGTACGGATTTGACAGACCATTTTGTACTGAAATGACATTTCTGATACGAACTCAAAGTAGCTGTCACTCTTGAGAGCTGATTATAAATACGGGTCAAAGACACGACTTAGGCCCGTATTTATAATCAGCACTTGAGACTGACAGCGAGTTTGAGTTCGTATCAGAAATGTCATTTCAGTACTTAATGACCTGTCAAATCCATGCTTAATACTGCTCTCAATCTTGAGATCGTTTTATAAATACGGGCCTTAAATATGCTTGTAATTAATTTGGGTTCTAGTTGCTTTAATAAACAACATTATATTTTAGCACTCGTTGGTCAAATGGATAGTGCTTATTCATTCCTATAACGAATAAATAAAAGGTGTCATATTTAAGCTACGGGGCTGCGTACCATCAGATGGACTTTAGGCTTAGTTGCCATTATACAGTTAAAAAGCACTATAAATAAAAAAATCTCTTACCGTATTTCAACGGTGTGATTTTCGTTGATAACTCTACAACGGCCGACGAAATAATGGACAAATGGAGTTAATACCTACTAATTATTCCTTATATAACAATTCACTGATTGTTTTTATCAACAACGTCACTGAATACACGACAAACATTTCGACTCTATTATCATTAATTATTTACTGAATTCTTCACGCTATCGCTCTTAGTTTTTTGTCTTAAAAGCTAAGGTTTCGTTCGTTGTTTACATCACATACATACATACATAAAGTCACGCCTTTACCCCTACAGGGTAGGCAGAGCTTAAAACGCCTCGTAAAAGACGCCTTCGTTACGTCTGACAAAAATACGCTATTTGACTACTAAGTCAAATCAGCAACTTTTTATGAAAATACAGGCTTATGACGTCACTGGCTTGTAAATATTGTCTACTCAAATCAATAACTTCTATATTTTTAACTTGATTATTAAATCGAAATATGCATTTGTTCATTAAATGATGAATGAGATCCACAGTATTTTAGCCACCAGTTTTAAGGTATAAACGATTTGAAATTTTTTAGCCGCTGTACCCAGTCGCTGTAGTGACAGGTTGCCAGCCCATGGCCTGAATTACAATACACTGTAAACCACTTTAATAAAAGAATGTGTTAAAAAAAGTTTCGAGTTCAGAACTGACATGCAGATATAAAAATTATCGCTTTGATTTTAAATAATAATAAGTAATATCCTCAGTAATATCACTGTCAATATTGTAAAACGATATTTTGTCAGTTGTCAAATATTGATGGGAGCGTTCACTCAGAATCACACTATATAAAAAAAGTTTTTATTTTCAGTCAGAACAGAACATCCTAATATCCCAATCCTAATCCTGATGCCTGATTCCCACGGGAAAACTCAGTCATCTATAAAAAAGGACTTGAAAGCCTAGGACTAGCCTATTAAATTTGAATTAAAGTTGAATCATCATTTAGTCATATCATAATATAGAAATATTTTGAGCTCATTCAAAAGTTGGCTATAACATTTTCATACAAAAATGATTTTTGAAACCTCTAGCACAGTATAATTTAATAGTCTGACGTTCTTATATTATACTGTGCCTCTAGGGCTCATAATAATAAATATTCTTAAATACCAAAAAAAACTTTAAATTTTTAGTATTTCAGAAAATTTATTAAATATTTAATAAAATAATAAATAAGATTTTTTTTTCTGAAATAACAAAAATGGGGTGCTGACTCGTGCTTTAATTTTTTTGGTAAGTTCAGAAAATTTATTATATTTCATATTTCCTTAAAAAGAAAAGTTTTTCAGCGTTGTGTTCAAAATTCTTTTAGAACATTCCTTTGTATATATTCTTGCACTCAAACACAAGTTATTTATTAGTCCTACGTACTCAAATTTAAATTACTAATACAGACTTCTATTTTTACAGACTTTATATCACTTAAAAACATAGAATGTCACTAACTAAAACCATGCTTCCCGGGCATATTGTAAAGTAAATGGAGGGATCCGATGGCTTGTATTGTAGTAATTTAGGTGATAGGCTGACAACCTGTCACTACAGGAATACACCTTACACTCTTATCTAAAATCAGCCTCGGTGCTGAACACTGATTTGAGAAGTCGCTGCCGCTCCTCCATTTACTCTTCTGTTTAACTGCCTCCGTGGTCTAGCAGTCTGAGCCATGGGCTCACGATCCGGGGGTCCTGGGTTCGATTCCCGGCGGGGGACAATGACTTTGTGTTGTTGTTTCTAGTTTGGTTAGGACATTGCAGGCTGATTACCTGATTGTCCGAAAAGTAAGCTGATCCATGCTGTCGGATGGGCATGTAAATAGTCGGGTCTCTGGTCGTGTCAGTCAGTCTTTCCCATCAGAATAAGAGATTGAAGGAATATAGAGTGCACTTGTGTGTTGCGCAAACACTTGGGCAGTAAAAACTAGTCCCGCGCAGTTGGCCGATCTCTGGGAGATTGGCCGCCGTCACCGAAAATCGGTTGGGAGGACTTTACTCTTCTGTGATGCCTAACACTGATTTGAGATGTCGCTAGCTCCATTAACTCTTCTGCTGTTACTAATAGGCGAATCAAAACTTGTCACAAAAAAAAAAGAGTGAAAAGCATTGGAAATCTTCTGCTTCCTCAACTGATTTCTACTCAGTGTATTTGTATATCTCAGTTCGTTGACTCTATCTCGGTCACATCACATCTAGCGAAAGTAGATACAGACCTCTATGCATACTCACTACCGTAGATCAGCTGCTTACTAAGTTTAAGAGATTTCTTTTTAGAAATAAGATGTGCTAATTGTGCTGCACCTTCGAAGTTATATCCACGTTATAACCTAATAATATATTTAAAATTTGCAGACTTTAATAAAATCAAAACTATTTTTGCTTCGGTCACCGACTACCATCCATTTTTGACAATTTATTTTTCGTCTGATAAAAAATCTGGTCATTATTTGGACTCGTAATGCCGCAAAGATGTAAGAACGCAACAACTATACTGGAATTGCGCACGTTGCATTGCAAATCGAAATTTTTGGAATACCTAAATATTTAATACTCGTATTTTTTTTTTACGTTCCACTATAACGTCATTGCGTCCAAAGAATTTTGTACAGTGGTGAAAATTACTAATTAATTAAAATACAGGATCGCACAATAAAGTGAGCGGGGTGACGAAAAATGCTTGCTTTCTCAGGTTTTTCACATAACAGATATTTTTGAAGCTAAAGGACGGGAATATTTTTGTTAAGAAAAGTTTGTGTTCTCCCATTTATTTTATTAGTATGAGTCCAATAAATATTATAGCACGACTATTGATAATTAATAGGTATGTGGACAGGTGCCTACTCTGCAAGAAAAACGTGTTATTAATTTATTTTTGTTTTATTATTATTTTGTTTTTACATTTGTACAGTAATTGGCTACTTTCCAACTAGTCAAATCAGCAACTTTTTATGAAATGTCAAAAACGCTTTTTTGTATATGAAAATAGTAAATTATGACGTCACATTTTAGTAAATATTGACTAATCAAATCAATAATTTATATACTTTTAATTCGATTATTAAAATCTGAATGTGCATTTATTTTTAATGATGAATGAAATCCACAATATTTTTAGCCATTAGTTTTAAGTATAAACGTTTTGAATTTTTTAAGCTACCCAGTCAAGTACCCAATTGACATTGTTAATAAGGCTCGTATTTAGCAAAAATTGAAATTTCTTATTTCAAATCTAGTCTTAAATTCGAAGAACGTATAATTTTGAACACCCCGTATACTGTACACGCGTTTGCAAGTTTTCTAGCCATGTTATTACCTAAACACAGTATAATTCAATAGGCTGACGTTCTAGCTAACGTCAGGTCAGACTCATAATTATACTGTGACCTAAGTTTAATTTCAAATGAATACTGACTGAGTGTACCTGTGTACCTGAAGTTACTTAAATCGTTCAGTAGTTCTTTAATTTAGTGTTGTATTCATATACTACACCGAACCGTGACCGTGTCAAGTGATATTCTAAATTTAAATCCTTAAGGTAGGTATTCGAAAGTTATTATTTATATTTATTTTTAAAAAATACCTGTTAATAATTGGAATAATAAAGTGAATGAAAAAAATACAAAGTTTTTATGTTTTCTGCAAAAACTGTTGGATTTTTAATAATACAGCTTTATCAAGTTAATACCGGGTGTAAGGGACAGCGTCCCGCAAACTGATACGGGTTGCTCAGTCAACGATACTGAACAACTATAACCAGGTTTTTTTTTTCAGGACATGAAAAAAATATATTTGCTTTTCCATACAAATTGTCTAAACGAGCTGGTCATTTTGTATGAAAAAGCAATTTTTTTTTTCATTTCCTGAAAAAAATCCTGGTGGTAGTTATTCAGTTGAGTTCTTCTTCTTAGCGAGTGGATTTTCGAGTTGAGTTGACTTCAGTTAATATATTCAGGTAAAACACCTGTATTTATATAATCCTATAGTAGGGTAATCCTGCCGATTCTGTAGCAGACCCAACTTAACCTATTTTAGTTTGGTCCTGTCACTTTCCGTCTTGAGCGAACAGAAAAGGATGGCAGTATAGACGGACTAATAGAACGAACGAACGAATTTCAAAGGATTTTACTATCTATAGATTTTTGAAGTGACAGAATTATAATAAGTCCGTGTATACTGCTATCCTTTTCTGTTCGCTCAAGACGGAAAATGACGAGTATGGTTTTATTTTAGTTAAATCTGGTTTACACCGAATCGTGGCCAATATTTGTATGATGGTTTTGTAGTATTAATGAAATTCGAACTACCAACTAACTTCACCTGCAGCAAATTTAGTTTTTCGGATGAATAAGCTATTTCCCCGCGATAAACAGTAGCCTGTGTCTATTTTATTTTATTTTATTTTACAGCCAAAATAACAATATGCTTAATAGCTACTGATACATAGTACAATAGTAAAAAAAAAGAGGAACTCACACAGAACTAGATAATAGATTGTAGATGGTAGATTTCTATGTTATTAGATGGTATCCTAGGTCTATCATCATAGATGTCTGTCTATGATTATGATGTATCTAAGACTGACATAGCTAACAATATGCAGCTAAACATTGAAATGCCTTCTACCGGTTTAAGCAAAACAGACAGACAGAATTACATTCGCATTTTATATTTATAAATTTAGAATGTATTTTAATGTTTTTATTTACAAATTAAGGATGGTTGCGTCAGCAATGGAAGAGACTTCACACGTGTCACAAAATGGCGTCCAAATGAACAGCGACATCTACCTCACGGGTATCGCAGGATACTTCCCGAGCGCTAAATCTGTCAAAGAGCTAGAAGAAAAGCTTTTCAAGAAGGTACATGAGTACATCTCGACTTACGTCTTTAATTATTCTGCTGAGTACTATGATAAAACAGAAGTACATACATACATATAACCATGCCTTTATCCCTAATGGGGTAGGCAGAGCGTAAACGACCTGAACGAAGGTCGTTCCGCCACGTCCGACAAGTTTTGTCCAGATAAATCTGTCTTCTGGGCTAGCTCGCTCCATCGTCGGCTCTGTCATGGTCATCGCTGACCTTTGTGTCTAGAGTCAAGAGCTAACCCATTTCAAGTTAAAAAAATAAAAAAAGCTCATTTGAAATTCCCACAGCAAGACCTAATAACGGACGATGAGCGTCGCTGGAAGAAATACAACCCTGAGGTGCCCCAGCGTCTCGGCAAGGTGGACCTGATCGAGAAGTTCGATGCGTCGTTCTTCGACATCGAGTCTACGGAGGCCCACTGGATGTGCCCCATGAGCAGGATGCTGCTGGAGAGGGTTTACGAGTGTCTCATCGATGCAGGTATTTTTTTGAAATCATTAACATCTTTGTTTGAAATTTACAGTTGTATGGTGTAAAAAATAAACTAAGAATCTATCCATGAACCTGAACAACATTCCCCTAGGAACATGGATCGAAATATGAAAAATATTTGGACTCCCATATGACTCAATCAGTTGGCAGCACTGGGAGGGCTAAATACTTTTTTATATATAAACTTTTGTTTTGGAAAATTATTCAGATGTAAAAATAGACGACCATATGCAAAAACTAAAATATGGTCGTTTATTTTTGCATGTTTTTGAATTGTTTGTTTGTTTTTCATTGCATTTTTTTGTCATTTCGTTGTTTAAGTATTCATTCATTTGCTTTTTTATCAGGTGTAAATCCAAGTGAGCTCCACGGCACCAATACAGGTGTTTTCCTCGGCAGCTGCTGGTCTGAAACTGAGAAATATATCTTGTACGAGCACATAGAGTCGCGAGAGGATGGTCTTACTGCGTGAGTGTTCCCCGAGAGAAAGACATTTTTTGTTCGGGAGCTTTTTTATTTTAAGTCAAAATATGAAAACAAAAATTGGATGCCCACACAAATTGCAGCTAATCAGCTAGCATTGAGGGTTAAGATTTTTAACGTTCTTCAGATTCATGGGTAGGTTGCTCTTTCAACATTTTTTATATATTGTACCTATCTACAGTCACTGAGCTTTGCCCCTCGCCACACACTCGCTCAACAATATTTTATTCTAATCTGCTCATCGCTGCTGTTCGTAAATTAAACTTAACAATAACGTAGGTAATTATAATGTATATGTTAATCTACTTATTATTAAAAACTTAACTTTAGATTTAAGATAGCATTTAAGTTCAAATTGTTTCTTTACTTACCTTGTTACCTATGCATGCATTGTTAATTGTAATTTTTTGTGTGGCAAATAAATGGTTTAAATGGTCTACAGACAATGTTTTTTTATCAGGTGTTCACGTGCAGTGTGTGCGAACAAAGTATCTCGGTGGCTAGGCCTCCACGGACCCTCATATTCCGTGGACACAGCCTGCTCCAGTTCACTCTACGCCATGGAGAACGCATACAAAGCTATACGCGACGGCACCTGCGACTCAGCCATCGTTGCAGGGGTCAACCTGTGCATGCATCCTGGTACTTCCCTGGTATTTGCCAGGTAAAGTGAAATATTTATCCTAGGCCTCCGCAGGTCGTCATTTAATATTGAAAAAGCCTGCTCCAGCTCACTCTATTCTATGAAGAATTCGAGCAAAGCTATACGCGCCGACTGCACATGTGACTTCGCCATCGTTGCGGGGGTCAACATGTGCATGCATGCATTGCCGTAGTATCCCTGCCGTATGCCAGGTAAGGTGAAAAACTACTTGCAGATACAAATATTTTACTCAATGTCAAATATTTGACGTGACTGTATCGACGACGACTCGAGCTGCTACTTGGGAACGAGTTAGGGAAACTGTCAAATTGTCGAATTATTGCACTTGAAATTGACGAATGTTGGAAGCTAACCGATTACGGATACGCTGACTAGCCATAACCCGACTTACATATATTAAAATAGGCCTAGTATAATATGTAAGACTGGTGGCTTGACAGATTATACAAAACTCGAAACCAAGGGCCTATGGAGAATATGTACAAAGACATCCTGCGACTCGGCTACCTTTGCTGGAGTCAGAAAGCATCTATCCTGGTTGCAGGCGTGTATTGCATACGCGTTCCGAAAAAGACAATCTCAAGTCTAGAGCCCCATATTGTTTTTTTTTTTTTTTCATTTACTCAACACTTTTACAGGCTGGGAGTGTTGTCAATGGACGGAAGCTGTAAAAGTTTCGACAACCGCGCCAACGGCTACGTGCGGTCTGAATCCATCGTGGCCTGCTACCTGCAGAAGGCTAAAGACTCCAGAAGGTACACCATCTACTTAATATGTACAAACGATACATTATTTTGCTAATAGGTACAAAAAAGAAAATTGTTATGAGCAAAAGGTACAATTGATATGCACATTGTTATTGGCAATAGGGATATTTTGTTATCATGGACTATTATTGTCAATAGGATCATGGATTTTTATTATCAATACAAGTGCTACACTGTTATCTACTTCTTGTCGATGAACCCTGGTGTCAGAGTTTTTAAACCGCCAAATAGCGCAGCTACACAGGTTTTACATATATTGTTATTTTGAATAGGTACAAATTACACACACTGCCTGACAAACCGACGCCTCTATTATATAATAACCTAATAGGTTACTTATTTTTTCAGAGTATACGCAAAGCTGGTACATGCAAAGACGAATTGTGATGGATACAAGTACGAAGGTATCACGTACCCTTCAGGCAAAGTGCAACAACTGCTGCTTGAGGATTTCTACAGTGAATGTAAAGTGGATCCTTCGACAGTAGAGTTTGTAGAAGCTCACGGTACAGGTAAGGAAATCACTTGCAGAAGTGAGTTGGATGTAATCTTTTACAATGGTACAGATGTTTTATCCCTCGACTGCCGCTTTGACATACATATGCGTGGAGATGTAACTACACCTCACATACACGCGCATTGTCTTAGTGTGAGTGAGTTCTACCTACATAGTAAACCTGCGCACACAGCTGACACAGCACAACGCATAACCACAAGTTGCACGTGAAGTGAAGTAAAACATCTGTGTGCATGAAACATTTATTATATCATTGATTCTTCAACTGTTTTATATAAACAGGTTAAAATTCATAGCTCCCACAAAGCTTTCTGTAACACCCAGACTGAACTTCTTAGAGCTAAGACGACGAAAGGATGTTTCTGAAAGATATTTGCTTTCCGCAGGTACTAAAGTGGGAGATCCTGAAGAACTAGCCGCTATTGACTCAATATTTTGCAAAGGCCGAAAAGAACCGCTTTTATTAGGTTCTGTTAAGTCTAACTTGGGTCACTCTGAAGCTAGTTCTGGACTTAATTCTGTAGCAAAAGTGAGTATTATGTTTTAACATGGTCGTCCTGATGCGACTTTTTAATCAGAAGTAACTGAGGCTGAGTCGACGGCACAGCGAATCTTATTAGCACCGGTATTCCCATATACTGGCAGCTTGGTTGGCACCGGACGCACATGATAGATTCCTGAATCCTGTTCTTCCTTCCTGATCTTCTTCTCATTTCAGGCATGCATAGCATACAACACGGGCTACATTCCACCGAACATAAACTTTATACAAATTCGTGAAGATGTCCCTAGTCTGGTGGAAGGTCGTCTCAAAGTTGTGGCTGAGAAGACGCCGTGGAACAGAGGACTCTTTGCAATGAGCAGTTTTGGGTTCGGAGGAGCAAACGCACACGTACTCTTTGAAAATGTCGCGAGAGATAAGGTAAATAATTAAGCTGCTGCAGTAGATAGTTCCCCTTTTGTGAAGCCTGTGGGCTACAAGTGCGTAGACTAATCCTCAAAACGTATAGAAAAATACTTGTTCATTAGGTATAATTTTGAAGTAAGTAGATGAAAAGCTTAGGACTATCTCCTTTGATTCAAATAAATATTGAACTTTACGAACCTTTGTATAAGGCCCATATCATGCAGGTGACTTCTCACGAACACAGGAATTAACTTCATCATTCTTTATAGGTGAATAATGGTCTACCAAGTGACAGCATACCTCGCCTGGTGTGCGTATCAGGGCGCACGGAGACTGCTGTGCCGAAGATCCTTGACAGTCTGGAGTCGAAGCCAGTGGACGCTGAAGAGGTGCGCTTGTGGCATGCCATCCATGAAAAGAACATTGAACGTCATCAGTACAGAGGATTCACTTTATTAGGTAGGTTTTATTTTATTCCTTCTTAATATATTGGTAATGCAAAAACCTTGTAAAAATGCCTTTGATTGTCGTGAAAAGAAATACCGCTATTTATTTAATCAACTTTTTTTTGCTACAGATTCCAACACAGGCAAAACTGTTCGCCTATCCCGAGATGTGAAGAGCATTCCTAAATCGTTCAAACCTCCTTCAGTGTTGTTCCGATACACAGAGCTAGGAGCCCATTGGGCTGAAGTCGCGAAACAACTCGTCGTCTTACCAGCCTTCGCCGCTGCCTTAACTAGGTATGTTAAAATAGTGAGACATCTACCGCAGGATACCATCCATAGTTGATATTCCACCGATTTGGCGGACTTGCGCTTCCAAGTAACGTCTATAATACGTACGGAAAGTAAAGTAGTGGTACTCACTACCTGCGTCTGTGTTCCCGATGCATACAGCCCTCACCTCAACTCTTCAAAATTAGAGTCAATACTGAATAAGCATCTTCTGGTTGAACTCGCTCCATCGCTGATTCTCTCTGTTGCCCCTGACCTAGAATAGAGTCAAGAGCAAGACCCATTACAAAATGATTCTCTTCTTTTTCTGCCCAGGTGTTCGGTAGCTCTGAATGCGAAGGGTGTCAATTTGGTTCAGCTGCTAAACGGCGCTGCTGCTAAACAACAGGAGTTTGCTGTTGTCGGCGCAGCAGCAGTGCACATCGGGCTCACAGACGTCCTTAGAGAACTTGGAATCAAACCAAATTACGTAATAAGTAAGTATGGCAATCTTAGGCTTGTAGTCATGAAGCGATCTCAAGATTGAGACTATTTGACTGACCGTTTTTTTTTGTACTGCAATTCTATTTTCTGATACGAACTCAAACTCGCTGTCAGTCTCAAGAGTTGATTATTCATATGGGCCTTACATACTGTACTAGAAGCGATAGAACGTTCCAACTATTTGGAGAGCCCTTTCAGTTGCAAGATGTCAAATTAGCACTCCAATTGCAATGGAGAGCTATAATATATTTATATCGCTCCCAGTCTGCCTGGACGTTGAATTTCTTTACATACTAATGAATACATCTTTATTCAAAAGTAAAAGTTACATAAATAATTCAAAGGTTAATCTTTTCGAATGAACATTGGTTACGTCAATAGAAAACGAGTAAACAGGTACTACTTATGTAAATTAGAATTTGTTTAAAAATTGCAGCTCTTTGTCTGTAAATTGATTGCGATTAAGGGTCAGTTCACACCGGGAAGCGACGCGAAGCCGCTTGAAGATTGTACCACGAAACCGCTACGCTTCTATGAGGAATTTTCGAGTTCTGTCAATGTTTCCATCTTTTTGCAAATAAAGTTCTATATTGTATCATACTCTTGAAAAGTGAAAGCTTCCCGGTGTAAACTGACCCATTAATTTATATATAGGTATGTAACAATATAAAAATATTTTATTTTTAAAGAATTTAATTTGACAGGTTCTCAACTTGGAGAGATTTGCAGCAGTTACGCCAATGGTCGCTTATCATCTGAGCAGGCGATAACTTCCGCTTACGAATCTAGATCTAACTTCAACTCCAAGAAAGTCCTATATACACCGCAGATAGACGAGCTCGTTGCCAAATCATCAGCTGAAAACGTCGTCATTGTAGAAGTCGGCTTCCATTCTGCTCAGGAGTCACTGAACAACCGTAATCTGAATTTCGTGCCGTTGTGCACGGAAAGCGGAGACAATGTACAGTTCCTACTGACAGCTTTAGGAAAGTAAGTAAAGATTTTCATCGAGATATATACATTCATACATACATACATATAATCACGCCTTTATCTCTAATGGGGTAGGCAGAGCGTAAACGACCTAAACAAAGGTCGTTTCGCCACGTCTGACAAGTTTTGAGGGTTATTAAAGGTGATTGCGTATATTGCTATAGTGACGGGTTGTCAGCCCTTCGCCTAAATTACAATACACAGAAATCCTCGAACCCCTTAGCTGGTTTTTACAGCATGTCTGGGAGGAGATGCAGCTGCCACATTCTATGTTTTTCTACCACTCCCAGTCCAGCATGGAAGAAAATAAAAATCGAGATAATAGGTAAATATTCTATGCAAATGCGTCTAATGACATTGAGAAAATGCATAATAAAGTAGAAAAGTATTACGAAAACATTGGGGGCAATTCGGATGCACACAAAATCACTAAATCTTGACTAAAAATTTTACCTGTAATTTTTTATCAAATTAGAACAGAAAGGGACGGGAATAAATTTTAGTTTAGTTAAGTTGTGTCCTCACCGAATCAATAATAATTGTTTTATTTATATTTTCAGCCTCTTCAATTTGGGCCTGAACCCACTTCTGGCCAACATCTACCCAACAGTCCAATTCCCAGTGACACAGGCCACACCGATGCTATCACACTTAGTAGAATGGGACCACAGTGATGACTGGTAATTAAAACCATACATAACATACTTTTTTCATTAACTATATACAAAAACAAAGTTCACGACGAATCCACAAGACCTCATTTTTCATTAATGAAATGTCATTTCAGTACAAGACGGCCTGTCAAACCCATACTTAATATTGCACTCAATCTTGAGATACCTTCATAAATACGAATCCCAGAATGTAGAGCGTGTAAATGAAAATTTCGCCATTATTACTTTGCAGGACGGTAGTAAGGGCTGACATTATGACGGGAATTAAAATTCCAAATAGGCAGAGAGAAGTCAAAGTGGATATTACTGACTATAAATTCCAATTCGCGACAGGACACACAATCGATGGTAAGTTTTAATTTAAAACTCTACAGCCTAAATGCCTAAGATTAAGATATATTTTAACATCCGACTCTGGTTTTTCGGCCACTATATTTATAATACTTTAGATTCTTAATAATACTTTCCTATTTTTTAAATAAAGTAACCGAAAAAGTATAAAAATCATCAAAATACTATTCGAAACCAAATCTCGGATTTTAACTTCTGGCCCCGCCTCTGGGCGGTAATGTTCCCTATCCTGCTCATCAATATGCTTTTAGGGGTAGGGGTATGTCCTTAAAACTGAAAGGGCTTGCTCAGTCAACCAAACTAAACAATTTTTGCAAAGAAACTCAGGAGGTACCTAGTTACCTAACGAAAATATCGAATTCCCCATACAAAATGACCACTTTTTCCACACAATTTGTCTGATCGAGGTTGGTATTTTGTACGGGACAGTCAATTTTTTTTCGTCTTCTAAGGAGCATGGCAAATAGGAAGCGGTGTGGCGCCGGTGCGTTGACAATGCATCGTTTTTGTATAGAAACTTCAAATCAAGCTGCGCTGCGCAGACGTAAATTACATACAAAATTGACGCGCCTCCGCCTCGCCCGCGCCGCACCGCTTCCTATTTGCTATGCCCCTAAGGTTTTTTTTCTTAAATTGTTCAGTTTCGTTGACTAAGCTATTATAGGCTGTCCGTTACGCCCTATACACTTGTAGGTCGTGTATATGTAATATATATAATGCTTCTAAATAATATTCCATGCTGGACTGGGAGTGATAGAAAAACATAGAATGTGCCAGCTGCATCTCCTCCCGGGCATGCTGTAAAAACCAGCTAAGGGATTCGAGGGTTTTAATGTTTTGCAATTTAGGCGAAGGGCTGACAACCTGTCACTAATAGCAATACACATGACCATCCGAAATAACCCTCAAAACTTGTCAGACGTGGCGGAACGACCTTTCGGTCGTTTTCGCTCTGCCTACCCCATTAGGGATAAAGGCGTGATTTATGTATGTATGTATGTATGTAGGTCGTGTATTGTTCCCGGGGACTGGATACCTGGTGCTGGTCTGGGAAACGTTCTCCCGAATGCAAGGCCGCCTCTATATAGAACACTCGGTCGAGTTTGAAGATGTTTACCTGAAGAGGGCCACCAACATGCCTAAAGGAGCCGCAGTCAATTTTGTCATCAGTATACAAGAAAATGGAAGATTTGAGGTAAGCGACAACATATAATTATATAAGGTCTCAAAAGCGCCGATGCGATTGTAGATTTAGGTCTTGTCACTTTCTTTTGAATTTAAAAGATACAGAAACGAAATACCTAAGTAAATACAATGATGTCAAAGAAATAGTGCTTAAAATAAAACACACCAAAAATAAGACACCATTTAGTATGCCATCTTATTTTAGATGTGTAACGTCACATTGAGAGAATTAGAATCAGCTGTTGTATTTTTTTTTTTTTTTTTTTTTTTGAGCATTTAAGGATCAGGATCAAACTAAAATAAATTAAGTTGTTTTCTAATAGCATTTTGCACTTACAGTGCTATTTCTATTTCTAATATTTTCAAATTAAGTTGCGTCTACAACCAAATCGACACCATTCTCATCCTACCGCAGCATATTTAAACTTGATTGTAAAAAATAGTCGTTGTTTAATTTCAGCTGACAGAAAACAACATAACAGTTGTGAGTGGTATCATTCGGGATAAAGAACCCTCCAAACAGAGTGCTATTGAATCGCTAGATATGTCCGACATCCCAGCAACAGAAATGATGTCCAGCAGACATTTCTACAAGGAACTGAACCTTAGAGGATACGAATATAAGTATGCTGCATTTATTACTTCTTTTATCATACTCTGCTCTCAAGATTATCAGTCAACAACCTTCTTATACTTCTTATAAGAAGGTCTTTTATATGCTACAAGAAATTGTTTATTAATTCCATGTTTTTTCTGTCGCATTGGACAGTTTACCCAATAATTAAATCTTAAAAAAGACTTGATATAAACACATAAAATAAAGACAGGTTGCGTATGTTCTAATATTTACATTTGTCTTACCAATCTCTTGCTTTTTCAGAGGTTTGTTCCGCAGCATCGAGAGCTGCTCAGTAGATGGAACGCGCGGTCGCATCACTTGGAACAACAGCTGGGTAGCATTCCTCGACGGCCTGCTGCAGACCTCCATAGTCATCCAGGACACTCGCCTCCTCTACATACCCACCAGAATAGAGCATCTCTCTATCGATACCGATGTGCAAAAACAATATATCGATTCCAAGTCAGAAAACATTCTGATACCGTTCAGGAGCTACCCCAATATGGACAAAATTAGGTAAGACGATGGGGCGGAATCGGTTGTAAACACAACTTAACTTATTTTAGTTTGGTACTATCACTATCTAAAATTTGAATAAAAAATGAGACGAAAATACAACAGCTGATTATAGTCCTATCAAAGTGATGTTACATGCCTAATATAAGACGGCATGCTAGATGATGTCGTCTTAATTTAAGCACCATACGTCACTTTCACAGTTTTAGAAAGTGAAAGCTGATAAGTCGATTGAATTTTAAGAAACTACAGATTATGAGTTATACTACATTATTTCTTGCTTCTAGATGTGGTGGCGTGGAGTTGATGGGGGCTCATGTCGTAGCTATATCCAAGAAGGCACCAAAAGGCATTCCCGTTTATGAAAAGAGTCATTTCATTCCTAACTATTGCGCTGACAAAATGTCTGTAAGTAGTAGTAGTTAATTAAAGAAAATATTATTAAAAGGAATATTGATTACGATCCCATTAATGTCAATTTATATTTCTTCTAGTTGGAAGACATACTTCGCAGTGACCTTCAACTTATCCACGAAAATATGCAGATGAACAAATTTAAAAATGTAGAACTTGTCGATGAAGAGTATAAATCTAATGACCTCAAGCCTCTGAGTGAAGCCGTAGCTGATGTATTAGCAGATATGCCTTTAGTTCGAGCAGATATGACAGTACTAAGCAGTGAAACCCTAGAGTTGCCTCCTAATGTAACAGTAGCTAACAATAAAATTAGCACAGTATCGAACAGTGTACTTTTCATTGGTGCCAATCTCTTGCAGAGACCAAAAGTAAGTAGTTCTCGTTCTATTCAAATAATGTTAAAATATTAAGGTAAATAAAATTAATGTAAATATAAACGTTTTAGGTGCTCGACGAAGCTTTGGGTACACTGCAAAAGGGAGGCTTCGTTTTAAGTCGAGAAACTACTCTTCCTGAAACAGTAGTAGATTCTTCTAGTAAATATAACATACTTACTACACACGACGCTGGCTCCGAATACATCGTGCTTATCCGTGAAAAGAAAGAACCCGCAACAACAAAATACATCAAAATTGTAACTGAAGATCAAACTTACTCTTGGATTGAAGAAGTCAAAAAAGAATTGAATAATGGAGAGAATTTGGTGCTGTATAGTGAAAACGAACCAATAAATGGTCTACTGGGTATGGTGAATTGCTTGAGAAAAGAGCCTGGTGGTGAAACGGTCCGTGGTCTCCTCATAGCAGATCCAACGGCTCCTAAATTTAACTCAGATTGCAAATTTTACAAAGGCCATCTGGATAAGGGTCTGGCAATTAATGTTTATAAAAATGTAAGTAAAGTTGAATCAACCATTTTATCATCATGACAGTTCATAGACACATCATAGACTAGGCGCCCCCTCTAAGGAGCACAAGCCTACCCGGAATTAGGTTGACTAGGCTTTAGTTGACCCCTTAGACCCATGACGCATAATTATGTCGACATCACACACAACCTTAGAATTTCATCGCTGGTTTTTCATGATATTTTCCTTCAGAAGCTGATCATCACCAAACCATCTCATATCCAAACAAAATTATGCTATCTGTTGCTACAGTTGCAAGAACACTTGTTTTCTTCTCAGGGTCAATGGGGGACATACCGGCATCTCCTCCTCGAAGTGAAGGAGACAGTGCCAGCATCACACGCGTACGTCAACATCGGTACCATCGGTGACCTCAGCTCCTTGAAGTGGTGGGAAGGAAGGCACTCCGAGGGCATCATGCCTCTGAAAAAGAAGGAGTCTTTAGTTCAGGTAAACGTATTATCATTATTATATCAAGTGTGAGCTGGTCGCGTATTTAGTATGGGTGGACCATACAGGGAATAAAAAAATTGCTGACCGAACTTTTGTGTGTGAACCTACTGCTGAAACTGAACAACTTCCCGAAGAAACATGAGTCAAAATACCTCTATAAAAAAGAAATTTGGTCCGCCCATACAAATAGTGTCTCGAGTCATTTTATATGGGTCCAATTATTTTTTTCATGTTGCCTTGGGAAAAGTTGTTCAGTTGTCTAAGTTCTTCCCTATTCGTATTATCTATGACTTCCGAACACCCGATAATTACATTCTAATCTTTCAGGTGTACTGCTCAGCCCTGAACTTCCGTGACACGATGACAGCTCTCGGCCGAGTGACGGTAGACGCGGTGGCGCGCGGCCGGCTGGCACAGGACTGCGTGCAGGGGTTGGAGTTCGCAGGGAAAACTGAAAAGTACGTTATGGCGCCCTAGACGTATGTTAACTTTTCTCAGACGATCTTGGGAATCACCTCTAGGCCTATGATTACCCCCGTTTCTCACACTCTTATATTAATTTTGACGCGTGAAATAGCTCCTCACAATGTACCGATCATGAGCCGTTGACATCTCCATACAAAATGACCATCTCGAACAGACGATTTATATGGGGACGTTTTTTTTTTAATTTCCTGAAAGAATTTCTTGGTGGAAGTTGTTCACTTTAGTTGACTGAGCAACCCCTATCAGTTCGCATTCCATTTATGTCCAAGTATATATCTCATGTGTCCAAGAAATATGACTCACATGTTTAAGACTGATAATATGACTCAAATTTCTTGGATTGGAAGTAAGGCCCATGTTCATAAAGGATTATCCATGACGTTTTTAACAGTCTCTATATTCACACTGCTTCTTCTACAGCGGTGTCCGTGTGATGGGAATTGGCAACAGAGCCCTCGCCAACATGGTGGAAGGTGACACCACTTTCCTCTGGCCAGTGAGAGACGAGTGGACCTTCGAAGAAGCTGTGACTATTCCAGTCGCATACGGGACTGTAATTCTGGCGTTGGTGAGTTTAAATGCTTTCATAAAAACCAAAGTGAAACTTCATTCTTTTAAAAGTGTAACAGGCAGTTCTCATAAAAATGTGTCAGCTGATCGTATCATTTTCTATGTGATAGCTCTCGGAAAATATCTTGAGTAATGACTTCAACTGCAAACAAACGGAAAAATATGAGGCTCGTATTTATAAATCAATCTCAAGATTGAGAGCAATATTGAGTGCGGATTTGACAGGTAATTTTGTACTGGAATGACATTTCTGATACAAACTCAAACTCGCTGTCACTCTTGAGAGCTGATTATAAATACGGGCCTAAGAGCCAGATACGCAAATCACTTCGACATTTAATGCTCAAGATGTTTCCCTGGGGACAGTCGTTCAGTTTCATGCAATGTAATGGGAAAACTACATCTCTCCTTCCCTCTTTCCGCGAAATTTGTTCACTTATTAACTCATAACCACTTTTCTTTCCTTTTCAAGATAATGATAGGCAAGATCAAGCCCGGTGAGAGCATTCTGATCCACGCCGGGTCTGGTGGTGTGGGGCAGGCAGCGATCAGCGTCGCTTTGCATCACGGTTTAGAGATCTTCACGACTGTCGGTACTCCAGCCAAGAGGGCTTTCATCAAGAGGCTCTTCCCGCAGCTAAAAGGCAAGTGGATCGTTATATCAATCGTGTTTGAGTGGTTCATAAAGTGCCTGGATAGCTCGTGTATTTGACAACTTGGACTTGAACTTAAATCATGAGTGGAATTGGAGCCCTCGACACCATCAGCAATCAGTGCTTGCTTCTCTTTGAACTATCTATATGTCGGAGGAGGAGGCGCGGTATACTTTTGCCCTGAGAGGGTGTGTGTGTGTGTGTGTGTGTGTGTGTGTGTGTGTGTGTGTGTGTGTGTGTGTGTGTGTATGTGTGTGTGTGTGTGTGTGTGTGTGTGTGTGTGTGTGTGTGTGTGTGAGTGTGTGTGCGTGTGTGTGGTCCAGCTACACCGGACATGTGTAGCTGGACCGATTTCGATGCTGTTTTTTATTATTAAAGTACTTAACTAGTGCAAAAAATATATAAGACTAAATATTCTTTAAAACGCTAACTAATACATTTTTAAAAAATTTCAGACAGTCACATCGGCAACTCAAGAGACACATCGTTCGAGAATATGATCCGCAGGGAAACGAACGGCAAAGGAGTTGATCTAGTGCTCAACTCTTTAGCAGATGACAAATTACAGGTACATTATTTACCATTTCTCTTGCATAAGGGTTCCCCGCAAGCTCAGACAAAGAAATTTGAAATTGTTCAGGATGGTATGTCAGGTAATGAAAATAAAATTAATACGTTTAATATAAAACAAAATTTACCTTCACTACTGCTTCTATAATGCAATCTTCACTTTTCTCCAGGCTTCAGTGAAGTGCCTGAAACCGCACGGGCGGTTCCTCGAGATCGGTAAATACGACATCACCATGAACTCGCCGATCGACATGGGATACTTCAAGAACGATATATCCTTCCACGGTGTCATGTTCGACTACATGGGAGAGGATATGAGTATTAAGCTGAGAACGGTACGTTGTTTCTTCTTTTAGTAGAACCATTGCCCTCATACTTCTCTCTCGCTCACATTCCGACTGCGACGTAGAAGTTTATTTTAAAAATCCCGATAAAAATCAATAAAAATCCGAAGCCGAAATTTTGCAGTGTAGGGAGTAAGGTAGGTATTACCTATAGATTGTAGTAAATACCGACACTCACATATACTAGTACTTACTTGTTTATTTGCACAGGGAGACAAGTACAAGACTATTAAAACAATAATGATAATTGCAGAAACTTAACGAGCTGATGATGATTGGTATCGAGACCGGCGCGATTCGTCCGCTCACGTACTGTTCATTCGCGAAGAACGAGATCCAAGCGGCCTACAGATACATGTCCGCCGGCAAACACATCGGCAAGGTGAGGATACATTCCATACTGCTGTTACGGTACGTAGCTACAGCTACGGTACTGCTACGGTTACCATAGCCACACCGTAGCAGGGGCTACGAAATGTTGTTTATATAAAATGATATTCATTACAGGTTATCATCAAGATCCGTGACGAGGAGCCAATAGGAACCGTATCCAAACCAAAACCCGTGCTCATCGATGCTGTGCCCAGGTATGTTAGAAATAGAAACGTAGTCGCTCCGTACAAAAAAAACTCTATATCGAAGCTGCTACGGTCACCGTAGCGTATGGCTACAATAGTGCTACGGTTACCGTAGCGGGGGCTACGAAATGTAGCAAAGCACTTCATTACATATAAAAGACGCTTCAACAAAGCACTGAAAAATACACAAAATCACGCTTCTATGTCTTACATATTAGGCAGAACGTCAACGGCTTAATAAAAGCCATTTTCACCAAGTCTATTCTATATCTTAATATTTACATTTCAGATATCTGTGCAACGAGAACCAAGTGTACATAATACTGGGTGGTCTCGGCGGGTTCGGTCTGGAGCTGGCTGACTGGCTCATCATGAGGGGGGCCCGGAAGGTGCTCATGGTATCCAGGAGGGGACTCTCCAATGGCTATCAAGCACTACGCATTCGGTGAGATATACCGCTTGTTTATTTCTTTTTTTTATACCTGATTGGCTGAAGTACTGACTTCTAGCTGTTTGGCCACGGTTTTTTTTTTTCTTATTCTTATTTATTCTTTTTTCATAGTTGCATATTTTGCATATTTTATTCTCAGGCATTGGCGATCATACGGCACTCAGATAGAGATATCCACGCATGACGTCACAACCGAGAAGGGCTGCGAGGACATGTTAAAGATGGCGGTGTCCATGGGACCTGTCAGAGCCATCTTCAACTTGGCCGTGGTACTAAACGACGCGATTTTCCAAAACCAGACGCCTGAAACGTTCGCTATCTCGTTCGGACCGAAGGCCGCGACTACTATACATCTGGATAAATTGTCTAGGAAGCTGTGCCCGGAACTTAGGTGGGACTTCATCCATATTTATTTTATTTTGGTAAAAACATTACGTGATGGAAAAGAAAGTCAATTGATAGGTACTTCCTTATTTTTTCAAGAATAATTTGTAGCAAATAGACAAGGCGTGGTAATTTTTATTT
>JARACY010001494.1:0-57112 GCA_029255725.1 Scrobipalpa atriplicella
AGTGCTTCTTTTTACAACCTGTATTTCACATCGTGTGCCAGCATCGTCTCGTCTTCTTCACCTTCTACACAGGCTATTAAAAGCGATTACTTCATACAACATTAGCGACCTATGACGCCAGACGTATAATTTAGCGAGTAATTATTTATCAATTCTCATCACTGACGTCATCGTAGGTGAACAAAGTTTGTGCCTTGTTTTTAAACAAGGATTTTGACATTTTCTGAAGAGGCGTCGGATTGGATAAAAATACTTTTCATTTCTGTTTGCTCATGAACGTTCGTTTGCACACGTTTTTTACATTGGATGTGGTTAAATATTCCTAGAAATATTGGAAAGTCTAAATATGAAACTAAACAAAACTAAACAAAAATGAGTTCTTGTGGGGCTTGTAAATTTCTCAGTGCTATTTTAAATTGTCTCTGTAAATGCTGTGAGATATTTCAATGAATCATCTTCCTAGCATTTTTCCCGTATTTCACGGGGTTGGCTACCTAATCTAGGGATTTGAACGGGGGTACTGGTTTTTACACAGAGCGATTGCCATCTGAACTCCGCAACCCAGAAGGGAAACCAGACCCGATCCTAGATTAGGTTACACACAACCTTTGAATTTCTTCGTAGGTGTGTGCAGGTTTCCTCACGATGTTTTCCTTCACCGTAAAAGCGCCGAATAAACGTACATATGAAATTCGAAAACCGAAAAACACATTGGTACGTGGTGGGATTCGAACCGCGACCTCCTGCACAGAAGGCTGCCGCCCCATCCACTACATACGGGCTATTTTAAGATTTTACAATAAATAAAAAAAAAAGGAAAAAGAAAGTGAGCATAATATATTGTATACTTACATCTTCCCAAGATATAAATGCAACCTCTGGACTTAGTAGGCTCTTCGTCTGCTGCGGCAAACCCAGCCAAAGCTAGCACACAGATTAATAAGATCACCTTCATAGCAACTAAGTTACTTTATAATTCTGTCAGATAGTACTTGTTATTTCCTCCAACTATATGGCACTACTGGCGATGTATAAAAATAAGTCGGCTTTATATAAAGATCCATGTTTACTTACAATTATAGTTTTGTTATTAGTTGTTTCGCGACTGGTTTGGTATTTGTAGATGCATTAGTTGCCGAGCGGTCTTGTACTTGTACCACAGAATATATAATAGTACTACATACATAGTTGTACGACCATGACGTTTTGATGTGACACTAGCTATTTATTTTTATGAAAACTAACATTGAGTAAGCTTATCGTTTAGCAAAATTGACATAGCTCTATAATGGCCTCAATTCACGCCGTCCAGTTACTAATTCTAATTCTTAGTAGCGCTGTCACTTTCTTAACTTTGACATAAGAACAGGATAGCAAACAAATACGTGAGTTTGACATTTCTCATCTGACATAAGACTGCTTAAATTAATTAAAATTAGTGGTCATTCCTTATTTAAAGCGCCGTACGTCAAATTAAGAATGTCAAAGTCACGTGTTTGTTTGCTATCCTGTTCTTATGTCAAATTTAAGAAAGTGACAGCGCTACTAAGAATTAGAATTAGTAATAGTGCGTCCTGAATTAACACCATTGTATAAAAAGGTTAAATATAATTTAATCAATATCTATCTACGCGTGGGTTTAATAAAAATGAAATGCAAGAAAATCACGTATTTTGTATGGTAGGCCCCCTTAAATATTTAATTTATTTGTTTTTAGTATTTGTTGTTATAGCGGCAACAGTAATACACCATCTGTGAAAATTTCAACTCTCTTGATATCACGGTTCATGAGGCACAGCCTGGTGACAGACAGACGGACGGACAGCGAAGTCTCAGTAATAGGGTCCCGTTTTGACCCTTTGGGTACGGAATCCTAAACATGATTGGTAGTAGACATCCCAAGTAGAAAAATCGAAATCGGCGTTGGAGTGAACAGAAAAATACCGACAACAGGTACTCCTATGGAAGCATGTATGAAATGAACTTGATCATTCGAAGAGCTCGCCACTCGAAAATGATTGTTTAAGGCCCCCTTCTTCCAGTGCTCCCTGTCTCTGTCTTTTTCTTTATGTATAAGGAGTACAGAAAATAACCACACTTTCGCTCATTTTTACGTTTTTATTTTATATAGAAAAAAATAAGCGCCAAATTATAAATCTATCCATTAATATCCCTGCCAAACCTGATAAGTAAATGAACTGCTAAATTTTCAAAAAAATAGCATTCACCCAAGTCTCATAAAACTTAAAATACTCTCAAAATCGATGTTACTTCTGATTTTTTTTTTATCGAGTCAAATGTTAAATATTGTGTTTTTATCCATAAAAGTCACTAGATCAAACGTTTATCTGTACTATATATTTTTTTAGGATTTTAAATATGATGATTTCTATGAAAACAACTCGATTTAGAAACATAAATTTCGAAGAAGGGGCCCTTAAACCGTGAGCTAATAAATAGAAAGTTTGTTATATCTTTCTTCAGGGACCAGACCCGATATAACACACGCAGTAATCAAACTGGCATCGTTTGCCAACTGTGCTCAAAAGAAGCATTGGGTAGCAGCAAAGTGGGTGCTACGATACTTAAAAAAAAACGGTCGACTTTGGGTTAAAGTACCGAAAGTCAGGTAACTAAGCCACTATACTAATTGGTTACTGTGATGCTGATTGGGATATTTACCCTATGGATCGTAAATCCTATTCAGGGTATGCGTTCATTTTAGGCGGAGCAGCGATTTCGTGGAAGTCGCAGAAGCAGAAGTGTGTGGCCACCTCAACATGCGAGGCTGAATACGTCAGGATGTAATGTAATGGTGTGGCATATTATTTGGATCAGCTCATTGATGCCTTTCATTTGATACCCAGATCGGTAGGTTTCTGAAGAAAATTACATATTTTTTCATACAAAATATGTATGACGTAATGGCTACCAAATGACCATCATCTGGACCAAGTGACCATTTAAAAAAAGCCCCGCAACGAAACTTCGGGGACATACAAGGGCACTCTAGCCAGCTACACGCCCCCACATAAATTTTTTTTTTTTTGTTTTTCCCGTTCAAAATGAACCCCTCGATGATTAAATCCTGATCAAAGTTGTTCAGTTTCATGAACTGAGCAACCCTTATTTAGTTTGGGCATTTCGTTGTTATGGCGGTTGATTCTGAATCTTCCTAAAATACCAGGTGTGAGGGACAACTTAACGCAAATGAATAAGGGTTGCTCAGTTCATGAAACTGAACAACTTTGATCAGGATTTAATCATCGAGGGGTTCATTTTGAACGGGAAAAACAAAAAAAAAAAATTTATGTGGGGGCGTGTAGCTGGCTAGAGTGCCCTTGTATGTCCCCGAAGTTTCGTTGCGGGGCTTTTTTTAAATGGTCACTTGGTCCAGATGATGGTCATTTGGTAGCCATTACGTCATACATATTTTGTATGAAAAAATATGTAATTTTCTTCAGAAACCTACCGATCTGGGTATCAAATGAAAGGCATCAATGAGCTGATCCAAATAATATGCCACACCATTACATTACATCCTGACGTATTCAGCCTCGCATGTTGAGGTGGCCACACACTTCTGCTTCTGCGACTTCCACGAAATCGCTGCTCCGCCTAAAATGAACGCATACCCTGAATAGGATTTACGATCCATAGGGTAAATATCCCAATCAGCATCACAGTAACCAATTAGTATAGTGGCTTAGTTACCTGACTTTCGGTACTTTAACCCAAAGTCGACCGTTTTTTTTTAAGTATCGTAGCACCCACTTTGCTGCTACCCAATGCTTCTTTTGAGCACAGTTGGCAAACGATGCCAGTTTGATTACTGCGTGTGTTATATCGGGTCTGGTCCCTGAAGAAAGATATAACAAACTTTCTATTTATTAGCTCACGGTTTAAGGGCCCCTTCTTCGAAATTTATGTTTCTAAATCGAGTTGTTTTCATAGAAATCATCATATTTAAAATCCTAAAAAAATATATAGTACAGATAAACGTTTGATCTAGTGACTTTTATGGATAAAAACACAATATTTAACATTTGACTCGATAAAAAAAAAATCAGAAGTAACATCGATTTTGAGAGTATTTTAAGTTTTATGAGACTTGGGTGAATGCTATTTTTTTGAAAATTTAGCAGTTCATTTACTTATCAGGTTTGGCAGGGATATTAATGGATAGATTTATAATTTGGCGCTTATTTTTTTCTATATAAAATAAAAACGTAAAAATGAGCGAAAGTGTGGTTATTTTCTGTACTCCTTATACATAAAGAAAAAGACAGAGACAGGGAGCACTGGAAGAAGGGGGCCTTAAACAATCATTTTCGAGTGGCGAGCTCTTCGAATGATCAAGTTCATTTCATACATGCTTCCATAGGAGTACCTGTTGTCGGTATTTTTCTGTTCACTCCAACGCCGATTTCGATTTTTCTACTTGGGATGTCTACTACCAATCATGTTTAGGATTCCGTACCCAAAGGGTCAAAACGGGACCCTATTACTGAGACTTCGCTGTCCGTCCGTCTGTCTGTCACCAGGCTGTGCCTCATGAACCGTGATATCAAGAGAGTTGAAATTTTCACAGATGGTGTATTACTGTTGCCGCTATAACAACAAATACTAAAAACAAATAAATTAAATATTTAAGGGGGCCTACCATACAAAATACGTGATTTTCTTGCATTTCATTTTTATTAAACCCACGCGTAGATAGATATTGATTAAATTATATTTAACCTTTTTATACAATGGTGTTAATTCAGGACGCACTATTACTAATTCTAATTCTTAGTAGCGCTGTCACTTTCTTAAATTTGACATAAGAACAGGATAGCAAACAAACACGTGACTTTGACATTCTTAATTTGACGTACGGCGCTTTAAATAAGGAATGACCACTAATTTTAATTAATTTAAGCAGTCTTATGTCAGATGAGAAATGTCAAACTCACGTATTTGTTTGCTATCCTGTTCTTATGTCAAAGTTAAGAAAGTGACAGCGCTACTAAGAATTAGAATTAGTAACTGGACGGCGTGAATTGAGGCCATTATAGAGCTATGTCAATTTTGCTAAACGATAAGCTTACTCAATGTTAGTTTTCATAAAAATAAATAGCTAGTGTCACATCAAAACGTCATGGTCGTACAACTATGTATGTAGTACTATTATATATTCTGTGGTACAAGTACAAGACCGCTCGGCAACTAATGCATCTACAAATACCAAACCAGTCGCGAAACAACTAATAACAAAACTATAATTGTAAGTAAACATGGATCTTTATATAAAGCCGACTTATTTTTATACATCGCCAGTAGTGCCATATAGTTGGAGGAAATAACAAGTACTATCTGACAGAATTATAAAGTAACTTAGTTGCTATGAAGGTGATCTTATTAATCTGTGTGCTAGCTTTGGCTGGGTTTGCCGCAGCAGACGAAGAGCCTACTAAGTCCAGAGGTTGCATTTATATCTTGGGAAGATGTAAGTATACAATATATTATGCTCACTTTCTTTTTCCTTTTTTTTTTATTTATTGTAAAATCTTAAAATAGCCCGTATGTAGTGGATGGGGCGGCAGCCTTCTGTGCAGGAGGTCGCGGTTCGAATCCCACCACGTACCAATGTGTTTTTCGGTTTTCGAATTTCATATGTACGTTTATTCGGCGCTTTTACGGTGAAGGAAAACATCGTGAGGAAACCTGCACACACCTACGAAGAAATTCAAAGGTTGTGTGTAACCTAATCTAGGATCGGGTCTGGTTTCCCTTCTGGGTTGCGGAGTTCAGATGGCAATCGCTCTGTGTAAAAACCAGTACCCCCGTTCAAATCCCTAGATTAGGTAGCCAACCCCGTGAAATACGGGAAAAATGCTAGGAAGATGATTCATTGAAATATCTCACAGCATTTACAGAGACAATTTAAAATAGCACTGAGAAATTTACAAGCCCCACAAGAACTCATTTTTGTTTAGTTTTGTTTAGTTTCATATTTAGACTTTCCAATATTTCTAGGAATATTTAACCACATCCAATGTAAAAAACGTGTGCAAACGAACGTTCATGAGCAAACAGAAATGAAAAGTATTTTTATCCAATCCGACGCCTCTTCAGAAAATGTCAAAATCCTTGTTTAAAAACAAGGCACAAACTTTGTTCACCTACGATGACGTCAGTGATGAGAATTGATAAATAATTACTCGCTAAATTATACGTCTGGCGTCATAGGTCGCTAATGTTGTATGAAGTAATCGCTTTTAATAGCCTGTGTAGAAGGTGAAGAAGACGAGACGATGCTGGCACACGATGTGAAATACAGGTTGTAAAAAGAAGCACTGCGTTCCTTTAAACCACATGTTCTACTGATTATAACAAACAACTCTCCCAAAGCACCATAATTTTGACGGGCCTGTGTCATAATTTCTGAGTTGGCATATAACATCCCTGCATGGGCCTCCCCAAAAGGGGGTAATGCCATACTCACAGGAATAAAAGAGGAAAATTTATTTTTATTGAAAACGTGTTGAAAACTACGTTTCTGCAATTCATAGTTTTTTATGCTTAGTGTGAATTATTGTATTATGGATTATAAAATGGAGAATTAGTTGCAATTCTCGCGAATCGCAAAATATTCAAGAAAATTTGTTTGTATTTCAGTCACAATTAATTTAAAACTGATGGCGCCACGGTCGCAGCTCTTTTCACCCCTTAAACTTAAGCTAAGAGAAAAGGATGGCAGTACTTATTATTATCCTGTCCGTTTATACTGCTGTCCTTTTCTGTTCGCTTAAGATGGAAAATGACGAGTATAGTTTTATTTTAGTTAAATCTTGTTTACGCTGAATTGTGGCCATTGCTATCGATTCGATGAGTACACGACTTAACTAAATCTTGACTAAAATTATTGCCGTCCCTTTCTGGTTTCTCATGATAGACTGACAAATGACAGGTAGAGACTTATATGAGTTAAGTCATGTTTAATGCAACTACGAATTACTACCATTGTATTTCGCCCCAGTTTTTTATTTACAGACAATATTGTTTAGTTTAATGTGTACCTATTTTCGTTATATTATAATTTATTTGTTCACATCAGTACATTCAGTACTTTGTTGTGTTGTAATGTAAACTTTAACATTGGAAAGATAATGAATGACCACAGTGAATGACTGATAAACTATCAGCTATGATAACTGCAGCCTTAAAAAACATCTCATTATGCATAACTTAATTTACCTACCTATGTTAAACTGGTAGGTACAGTTGTTTAATCTCACAACTACCGATAGGCCATATTTGTAGACAGACACGCGCCCTTGTGTGCCTAACTAGAGGTTTACTTTACTATGCCGAACTAACGCATAAAAAAAAAACTTCACGACGAATTGAGAACCTCCTCCGACTTTCAGTTTGGTCCTGTCACTTTCTAAAAGAGTTAAACACACAACAGTTAAACATATTTGGTAAATAGGTGCCCGGAACTATGTTTGTCGGAAAGCAAACGCCAAACTATCAAATTGATATCAACAGTGTAATAAAACGAAATAAAGATATTTACAACGATAAAACTGTGCAAACCATAGCTTCGGGTGCTGTGGGTAAAAAGGCGGCACCTTAACTCCGACTCTGTGCAGTTCCAAACTGGCACCATTTCCAGCAACTATATCAGCGCCGTTGTTGTTAAGCGGCGGCGGCACAGGCGGCGAATCCGTATCAGGCATGTTTTTTTTTTCACGTCGGGTCGGGGTCACCAGTTTGGTAAATAGGTGCCCGGAACTATGTTTGTCGGAAAGCAAACGCCAAACTATCAAATTGATATCAACAGTGTAATAAAACGAAATAAAGATATTTACAACGATAAAAACAGAATCACTTTTTCTCAGCAACAAAAACGCTATATCAGATTGACATATTGTATGACTTACATCTTAGACGTAAAAAGTAGGTTTTAATGTCACCACACATACAACAGCTGGTTATAATCCTGTCAAAGAGATGTTACTGGCATGCTAGATGGTGTCATCTTATTTTAAGCGTTATACGTCACTTTGACAGCATTGTAAAATATAAATTAGCTGTTGTATTTCTCATCATCTTCCTAGCCTTTTTCCCGTATCTCTCGGGGTCGGCTACCTAATCTAGGGGATTGAACGAGGGTACTGGTTTTTACACAGAACGACTGCCGTCTAACCTCCGCAACCCAGAAGGGAAACCAGACACAATCCTAGATTAGGTTACGCACAACCTTTGAATTACTTCGTAGTTGTGTGAAGGTATCCTCACGATGTTTTCCTTCACCGTAAAAGCGCCGAATAAACATTGGTACGTGGTGGGAATCGAACCACGACCTCCTATATTTCTGTCTCTATATTATTCAAATTTTAGAAAGTGACAGGATCAAACTAAAATAAGCAAAATAATAATCTGCAACAGAATCGGCAGCAGTGTGGATGTAGGGTAAGTACTTTAAACACACAAGTGCGGCTAAACGGCAGTCGTAAGATAAAACATGTGTAGAATCGTATAACATTTAATTTAATTTAATTTCTTTATTGTGAACCCAACAGACTATTACAAACAAACGGTAATATTAAAAACTTATATAGCCAATAACAGAGTTCATCATATGGCATTAATTGTAATGTTCGGGCATATAAGTAAGTACATTACTACTAACTGCTTAGTCAAAAAGTAGAATATTCTTACTGACAAATTTGCTGTTTACAATATTTAAGGCACTTCTGTTCTGTTCGTTTGAATTTACGTGTTCTAATAAATCTACTTACTACGGTGTTATGTTTACGAGGCAAATTAGTGAAGTATAGTGCCTCAAACGACAACTTGTCGACATGTGCATCCTGCTTACTCTGACCTACGGAGCACAGACTTGGTCCTCTGTGTTGGTCCTTGACCGTTTCGGTTCGCAGAAGTTCAAACTCGGGGCATGTCAAAGAGCAATGGAGCGGAGCATTCTAGGTGTAAAAAGGACCGATCACGTCAGAAACACCACACACCGCTCCCAAACTCAAATCAATGACGTGGGCAAAAAACCGCAAGGTTTAATTGGGACTGGGCTGGCCATGTGTGCCGAATGCATCCCGAGAGGTGGACCAAACTAGCCACGGAATTTGTCCCACAAGAACGTCGGCGCAGAGGGAGGAGACCGAGGATGCGATGGCGGGATGACCTGGTCGACTTCGAACCCAACTGGTCAGAAACAGCCATGGATCGTGAATATCGTGATGCCTGAAAAGAGAGAGGGGAGGCCTTTGCCCAGCAGTGGGATATTTTAAGCTAATATAATAATAGTGCCCTATTCTAGTCTACAGTATAATAGACACATGCAAAGTAGCGTAGGATATAATTAGCAATTAGTAGAAATAAATAAAATACAATGACACTCGTTTTTTTATAAAAACACAAGAAAAAAGTTAATAACAATCTTTGGTTACTATAGGTAACCTACCAGAGAGTTAAGATTACTCTACCTACAACATGTAACAGAAAGAAAAGTTTGCTTATGCATAGAGAAAAGATCTGAATCTACCCATGAAACTTAAGAACTTTCCCTAAGGAACATAGGTCGAAAGACGAAAAAAAAATTTGACCTTCCATACAAAATGCATCAGCTGATAGCGCATTTTGTATGGGAAGTCAACATTTTTTTTTCGTATTTCGACCTATGTTCCTTAAGGAAAGTTGATCAGTTTCATGGGTGGATTCAGACATTCCACGATGGACCTTGGACGAAACATAGTATATACCCGTTGTATAAATAGGTAGGTACTCTATGATGTGACTATGTGACAGCTGTGAAACCTTGAACAATTAGTGTTAAGTGTTTACATAGAAAATTATGCACATACTTCTCTCATGACGCTCGCAATCGATTGAATCATGAAAAGTGCCACAAAGGAACAAACATCATGCAAATTACTAATATTAATTTTACTTATAAATGCGAAAGTTTGGATGTTTGGATATTTGTAGCTTCGTAATGAAACTTGGCATACAAGCGGGTTGTGATCCTGGAATAGGACATGAAAAACTTTTCACCACGGGAAAACCTTTATTTCTACGCGAAAACTCATTTGCCTTGTTCGTATTTGCAGGCGTGCGCGAGTGCGAGGAAGGCACGCACGCGTACGCGCTGGGCTGTGACTACAAAACGCCGGAGCCGACCTGCGAGCAACCGCACCCGGTGCCCGAGACGGCCAAGCTGTGCGACTACTCCGCCTGCTACTGCGACGAGCCCACAGTGCGCGACACCACCACCGGCAAATGCGTCCAGCCCCAAGACTGCCCCAAAAAGGAATAACTGGCCACGAAATGCTGACCAAACTACTGACATCGATTTCTTATTTATGAATTAAGTAAAAAAAAAAATAGTTGACCTATGGGTGTTATTTAACCTATTCTACCTCTGAAACTGAACAACATTCTCCAAGAAGCAAAGGCATGAAAAAATGTGCCTTTAGTTACAAATGGTGACAGCAACTGGTCGATTGATTTGTATCGGAGGTGTAAGATTGGAGGCCATATTTTAATTTTTTTATAATATTTTTCGACCCTAAGGTAAAGTTGTTCAGTGTCATGGGTAGGTTCATTCCCTATTTAGTCCGCATTTTTTTTTAAAAAAACTTATTGATTGAACATATCGAATAAAACAACTTCTGCATTAATCAGCAAGTATCTCTATTTTATTTTTATCCAAAGAATTCAAATATAACATTACAAGTATATTCATAATCATAAGTCGATTATTTATTTACTTAACTTCCATTTGAAAATATTTAGGTACGTTATCGATGTGAAACTAGAAACTTGTATGTTATACTTATTAGTGACAGTTACATAGCCAGAGCCTTTTCTCTAGATTTTTTATAGTACCTACTTCCGTCACGTCTGACAAGTTTTGAGGGTTATTCCAGATTGATTTTTATATCACTATATGACCGGTTCTCAGTCCATCGCCTGAATTACAATACCGAAACCCTCGAATCCCTAAGCTGATTTTTACAGCATGCCTGGAAGGAGATGCAGTTGGCACATTCTTTGTTTGTCTATTACTCCCAGTCCAGCATGGAAGTTAAATAAAGTACAGAAATCCTATATGGTTCGAATCGAGTCCAGCATAGAAGTAATAAATTATGTCCCATAATATTTCCCTAAATGTGAAAACAATGGATTTGGCTCTAGAAATGCCTATCTATGAGAAAACTGTTTATTAAGTACCTACTTGAATGGTATATTTATTATTATGATTAGCGGTGTGATTACAATTATCAGTCAATTGGTTTTTATTAAGTAGTAAGCTATTTACCTAAGCTTATTTTTCTTACTACTACTGCAGATAGGGTGGTATAGGTAAGAACGGTGAAACGCAAACTTAAAGGGGTATAGCTCAGTCAGCGAAACTGAACTACTTACTATCCCAGAAAAAGAATATCTGTGAAAGTTGATCAGTTTTGTTGACTGAGCAACCCCTCTCTCTCAGTTTGTGGGACAACGCTCTTAAAAAATGAGTTTAAAAAAAAAAGAAAATGAGTTCTATAATTATGATGATTTTAATAAACTAGAAATGACATTGTTAACTACAAAAAATGTGAAAATATCAAGAATTATTTATTTATTTTCTAGTATGACAATTTGATAAACTGTATTACGAATTATGACACTATTTTATTCTGATTTTCTCAAAATTTTACGAGCTTTTTATTCCTTGAGAAATTAGACAATTAGCAATTACGTGGCGAAAAAGGTTTTGAGTGAGCCTTTGATGCTCTGCTTATCCCGTATGGCGCGATGAATTATGTTTACACAATATGCGTCATTCGGTGTGATGTCACCGGGGGTCACCTTACGCTGGGCAGCAAACAGATATGCCGTTACTCCACCTCGACTCGACCGGTACGGCCGCTAAAACAGGTCTGCTCATCATAAACAGCATAGTCATAAGAAAAGAGAAAATACAATACTGTTTATAAATAAAAATCTAAAACTGCCACATATTAGAAACTAAGATTATTGATACAGTCACCCAGAATTATTCAACGGTAAACTGAACTTTGAATTTTATTTTGTATAATAACTTTTTTTTTACCATATTGACGTGTCTCTGCTGTGAAGTGATAATGTTATCGATTCATAAGCGCACACACTCACTAAATCTTGACTAAAATGGTTACCTGACATTGTCTATCCTGAGTAAACAGAAAGGGAACAATTTTGGATAACGTTTAGTGAAGTCATGCTCTCCACGAACTGATAGCAATGATAGACAAAAATGCAGTATTGGTCTAAACAAAATGAGTTTTCTCCATAATAATGCCTTATACGTTTAGTTTAGTTTGCCTTCCTATACAAAATGTTATCTACAGGGTGTAACGCGATAGAAAAACATAGAATATGCCAGCTGCATCTCCTCCCGGTCATGCTGTAAAAACCAGCTAAGGGATTCGAGGGTTTCGGTATTTGTAATTTAAGCGATGGGCTGACAACCTGTCACTTAAGCAATATACAGATATATCTTAAACAACCCTCAAACTATGTCAGACGTGGCGGAATGACCTTTATTTGGGTCGTTGACGCTCTGCCTACCCCATTAGGGATACGGGCGTGATAGTATGTATTTATGTATATTTCATGACTTCGCAATGCAGTTGATCGCACAAAGAGAAATAATAATATTTCGCATAGCAGCTCACTTGTTTTAAAGCCAATGCTTACTTGGATTTCTCCTTTGTTTACTTTTATTATAATATAATAAATAAGGAATTTGCATCCGTATTGTCACAAAACAATTAATTCTAGCTGACTAAGAAGATATAGGTAACACATTGCAATGATAAAACTTCCTGAAATTATACTCGCCAAAGTGAATCACAGATAATAGTTTAAATGTTGTTATTGTGATAAACTGGGTGTAAGGGACAGCGTCCCACAAACTGATAGGGGTTGCTCAGTCAACTGATACAAGATACTGAACAACTTTCACCAGGAAATTCTTTATTTATATTTATATATTATAAGTATTTTTTTTTTAATTTTCTATACAAAATATCCACCTCGATCAGTAAATTTTTATGCAAAAGCCTAATAAAAATTTCACTTCCTCAAAGAATTCCTGGTGAAAGTTGTTCAGTGTCATTGACTGAGCAACCCCTATTATTTTGTGGAACGCTGTCCCTTACACCCCTTATAAGTCTTTATTTTAAACTCGACCCGCATTTATTCTTTGTTATACGTACAAACAACCTAATATCGCACAATTTGTTAAATATAATGTAAAAAATTCAACACGAAACACAAAAGATACTGATAACAGCCCCGTTCTTTGAGGGGAAATGGGAATTCTCCATGCGTGAATCTGTGTAAACATGTATGAGACAATGGTGCCGATTCTGTTGGAAGAACTTAACTAATTTCAGTTTAATTCTATCACTTTCTAAAATTTAAATAAAATAGAAACAGAAATACAACAGCTGGTTATAATCATGTCAAAGTGACGTTACACGCCTAAAATTAGGTGACATGCTAGATGGTGTTGTTACTTTGACAGAATTATTATCAAACTAAAGCTGTTGTGTTTCTGACTGTATTTTATTTAAATTTTAGAAAGCGTCACTCAACTAAGCTAAAATAAGTTGTGTCTCCAACAGAATCGGCACCATTGTCACCACATAAACTCGTTGACTACGAGTTTTATTCTACTCATATAGGGAGAGAAAAAGCTTCCATCTAACCAGATCATCTAAACTAACAAAAAATTTAAGTAACTAAGGAAAATTCTAAGTCATATTTTTTTATTCTGATCCGACAAACTTCGCACCAAATTTAGTTAAAAATGTAGGAAAGGACAAATTAATGGAAACAAATGTTCTGAAACTTTCTTTGAACTAAAATGAAATGTATTATTCTAATACAGGATGAGATTGTTTCTGTCATCATACTACGATATAGTTTATCAACGCACCCTTTATACGAACAGTGTAAAGCAGCTAATAACCCATTACCAAGATCAACACGGGCCACTTACTCCACCAAAAACGCCTCGTTGATTTTTATGATCCATTTCATGCAGAAATACTCTAAGGGGTCAAAGTTGTGTGAAAAAAATAGTATAAAAACAGAATAACTTTAAACTATATATTCAGTACTTTTTTGCAGACTCTCATACATCGAGTTTTTTTTTTACAAATTGAGACTCTTTCTAATACTACACTTACAATTTAGGATCACATTTTAATCATTTGACGTATGCCAATCACGATGCACTGTTTCCGAGACCCATGTTCATAGCATTGAGTAGTTCGCCGTTGTCTGCGTCGATTTCCCAGGCGAATAGACCTCCGAGCTTATTATTCCTAACGTACTTGCCCTTCGCAATGACCGATCTGGCGTTGTCATACGTAATAAGGTCCCCCGTGGAAGGTCTGAATACGTAAGGTGCTTCTGCTGTACTGTCATACTTATATTCCCATTTTCCAGCAGCTATTTCATTGGCAATTTCTCTATAGTCCACTACACCATCTTGCCAGGTACCTTTGACTGGACCTGTCGCGTTACCAGTGAAGGGATTAGACGGGTCTTCGTATCCGTGGACTCCAGTCCAACCACGTCCATACATGGCTACACCGACCACGATCTTCTTGGGGCTTACACCTTGAGCTAGGAGATACTTCACTCCGAAATCAGTTGTGTACGTCTCCTTAGGCCTCCAAGCAGGAGCATACAAAGGAGTCTGGTGGCCCAGGGTATCATTAGACCATGCGCCTTTGAAGTCGTAGCTCATCAGGAATATGTGATCCATGTATTTTTGAGCAGCACTGTAATCTACAACCTGAATCTTGTCCCAACCTGCGCTAATGGCTGAAGTCAATTCGTATTTTTTGCCAGTTTCTGAGGAAAGTTCGTTTAACATTTCACGGAGCTCTTTCATCAATGTAACGTATGTTTGTCCATCATTTGGCCCTCCAAGATGAGGGTTGGCACCTTTACCTCCAGGGAATTCCCAGTCAATATCAACGCCATCAAAGAATTTCCATGTCTGCAAGAATTCTTTTACCGAATCGACGAAACGGTGGCGTTTAACTGAATCATCAAAGAAATAGAATGGATCTGCCAAAGTCCAGCCACCAATAGACGGGAGGATCTTCAGATCAGGTTTAGCTTGTTTCAGAGACATGAGCTGGCCAAAGTTGCCCTTGTAGGGTTCATTCCACGATGACAATCCCTTTTGAGGCTTTTGCAAAGCAGCCCATGGATCATGAATGGACACTTTGAACGCTTCCCGGCCACTGCAAGAACGTTGAAGTGCTTGAAAACTTCCTTCAATTTCTTTCAAACTGTCATTAATACCATCTCCACCACAAATCGGGATGAAGCCATACAATAAATGAGTCAGGTTAGGAACCGGTACACGGTCCACGGGGAACTTTCTAGGGTACACACCCCATTCAACAAAGTAAGCACCAACCACTTTACCTGATGTTTGTTTAAATGGTTTATTTTTCTCACCAAGTGTGTATTCTAGCGGTGGCAAATGACTACCATCGGTGTCAGCAACAACAATCTCGGTAGGTTCACTACGACTGCACCCATCACTGTTGCATAGTTCTATTTCCATTTGATATCTTCCGCCCTTCTTAATCTTGAAAGAAGCTGCGCCAGAAGAGCCGCCATGACCAGACCAATACTGTTTGCCGTCGAGGAGTACCTTAGAGCTGGTTGCTGGATCGCCGGACCAGACGTTCCACGTGACAGACACGTCTGCGCCATCATGTCTCTTGACGAGCTGGTTGTACGCCGTGGCCGCCTGGTTGACCTCCACGATCGCGAAGGTACGCTCGCCCCAGCCGAGCTGGGGTGTACCAGGAGGCGCGCAATGGGCTAAGGCGAGGAGCCCCACTCCGACGAGCAACGCCAACGTCTGGTGCCTCATGACCGGTTCTAAAAAAATAAAAATAAAAAGTTGGACGCAAATATCACTTTTGAGCGGTGACACAAAACTGAACATGCATCTCTCAGGTATCTTTTATATATGGTGCGTATTGTAGGCCAACCGCTAACACAGGGGAGCCTGTATTGTACAGAACGCCGATACTGGAGTGATTTTAAGATACGTAATAAATATCGTTAGCATAGTTTGTTGTCCCGGTTAGATTAGTAGGTCGGTCAAGGTGACGAATAAATTATGAATTTGTTTATTTGACTTTTTTGTAACGAACCGAGCCTTCTATGATTAGTATGAATCAGAAAACTGTTATCTTTAGATAATATGATGAATGGCATATGGTGAAGATATAGTATGTGAAAAAACTAACGAAATAATAAATTAAATCTTTGCAGGACAAACAAACATTTTCTTTCTAATGTTCATAGATGTAGAGCTTAAGTGATATGATAACATACATTATTATACTGTCAAGTCGTATCATATGTCCTAGGAGTTCTACAATCCTAAATACATTAAGCACCCATATGTTTTTAATTTCGACTGATATGTTTAAAATTATGAAGTTGAGTTCTTTATCTACATTCCTGCCATCACTTGATTTATTTAATTATGGAACATTCCTTTGTACGTGTACTTTTTAATTTGCAGATCATAATTATTTATAAGTGTAATATTGACAACTACAGACGCATTGTTATATGCAGGGTCTTGTTATATAAAAAGTTTAAAAAAAAGCGCATATGTAGGTTTTTTTTTTTTTTATAGGTTTATCATTACGTCAGTCTAATGCTAAACTCACCGCTTAAGTAAGGTAGGTAAGTATAAGTATATATTTCGACTCTGTAGTTTTTTATTGGAAATTGTAATATAGTTATAGATTTTATTTTAGACAATGATGTTCTTGTGCTGCCATTTCATTATGTTTGTGAATTTTATATGAAAAAATTGGCCAAGAGCCTGTCGGACACGCCTATATGTAAGGTTCCGTAGCCTTATATGTTTACTTATAACAACATACTTAATTATCTTCAAAAATTGATTTCAAGCTTATACAAAAGCTATACAATAATTTTTCACCTTTACACATAAAGTTATTTTTGTTGAAACGGTTTTCCCTTAATATTTCGCAAACTATAAACGCTACACTTTTCGCTATAGTTTTCATTACAACTAAAACGAAAGAGCTATATTATTTTTATGATTTTTGCATTTATAGTTTTGAAGATATGACCGGATGAAATTTGTGACAAATAGGTAGGTACTGCAACTTTGAATGCAAATATCTCGAGAAAGAAATTTTTTAGACGATTTTTCAAGGAAACCTCCATTTCATCTTTTTTGCCCCCCCCTCCCGGTTTCACTTGTATGGGAGGGAGTCCAAAAATGGTATTTTTGAATTGTATTTTTAGATTTCTAAAGTGAAAAACTGAGGTTTTCACAGGGGCGCAATATATTACTCGAATTGCTTGCTGTAAAACTTCATCTATATTACACTCCGACGTGGATCCTTAATCCCCGGAGGTCGAAAAGCATCCGGGGAATTAGGCAGAGCGGGCATAAAAAATTTAACCGAGGATCCATCTCAATATCAATACACTGCACGTTTCTTATTTTAGCTCACAAACTAAATAGCTATATTGAATGGTTATTCATAGCAAATATAGTTTATCTTATCATACGATTAGAATCATTATACATGTTACAGTCAATATCCTTAATCAGTCAATAAGCTTATTGACCGATTTAAAGACCAGACATTCAGTTCATATAGGTTTTGACCAACGTGCAAAGTCAAAACTGATATGGACTGATTAGAAATTCAAACGTTTAGTCAAACAATAGTAAAGTTGTTAACAGAGATAACAGAGTGGCAGAGATGACGGATAAGCAGAGATGACAGAGTGGCAGAGATGACAGAGTGGCAGAGATAACAGAGTGGCAGAGATAAAAGAGTAGCAGAGATGACAGAGTGGCAGAAACGACAGAGATGACGGAGTGGCAGAGTTGACAGAGTGGCAGAGATGACAGAGTGGCAGAGTTGACAGAGTGACAGAGTTGACAGAGTGGCAGAGATGACAGAGTGGCAGA
Organism: Scrobipalpa atriplicella; assembly: GCA_029255725.1. Lineage (NCBI taxonomy): Eukaryota > Metazoa > Arthropoda > Insecta > Lepidoptera > Gelechiidae > Scrobipalpa > Scrobipalpa atriplicella. The sequence goes on from JARACY010001494.1 coordinate 18,053, forward strand.
AATGACAGAGATGACGGAGTGGCAGAGTTGACAGAGATGACAGAGTGGCAGAGTTGACAGAGTGGCATAGATTACAGAGTGGCAGAGATGACAGAGTGGCAGAGTTCACAGTTGTCATCTCTGTCACTCTGCCACTCTGTCATCTCTGCCACTCTCTCAACTCTGCCACTCCGTCAACTTTGTCATCTCTGCCACTCTGTTATCTCTGCCACTCTGTCATCTCTGCCACTTTGTCATCTCTGCCTCTCTCTCATTTCTGCCACTCTGTCATCTCTGCCACTCTTTCATTTCTGCCACTCTGTTAATAACAACCGTTTGACTAAACGTTTGAATTTCTAATCAGTTTTGACTGGGCACGTTGCTCAAAACCTATATTGACTGAATATCTGGTCTTTAAATCAGTCAATTAGCTTATTGACTGATTTTATCTGACAAAATCAGTCAATAAGCTTATGACCGATTAAGGATATTGACTGTAACATACATAAGTGACAACACGAGGTCGGAAATAATTCCATAGATAAATACATAATTGCAATCAATCGATTCAGACCAATTACAAGCCCAGAAAACAAACATGGTGTAAAAAAGAACTCCACATGTTCTACTAACTCGTGTCATGTCATGATACATAACATCTTTCTCTTAGAACAAAAACTTTAGATCGAAAAATAATTTTGACTTCCTCAAACAAAAAGACCTCCTCAATCTGATAAATTGAATATGGAAACCAAAATTTGTTTTACTAGAATATATTTTTGTGCTTTCGGAATGTTGTAGGACAATATGGGTAGGTATCATTAGTAAGACATGTTTTAAATGAACACAGTTCTTTTCATACACCCTGTATAAAAAAAAACACACGCTAAAAACAGTGTCGTTCAGTTAAATTAGACAAGTCATTAAATTAGGTTTCGTCTAAGGTTGTTGTTGCCCTTATCAATGATAATATTTTTTTTATTATTTTACAACCTTTTATTTAGGTTAAATGATTGTTTACATTGTCTAAAACCACAAATTATATTAATTTTGTTTATTAGTCTAAGGACAGACAAATATAAAAATGTAAGGCAAGGCGAACCATGTTTGTTGAATAAGTAAATAGAACTTTAAAATAGTTACTTAAGATGTTTGTATCAATATTTTTATGACTGATTGAAAACGTAGGTATTGGTACGACTGCATCCTGTGGTGTAGTAGTTTGAGCCTTAAGGTCTCACTCCGAAACTTAATTTATTTTAGTCCCACGCGGGAAATACAAAGGTGATATTTATTAAGAAAACTTCCCATACAAACTGTCTGAACTAAGTGGTTTGTTCTATGGCGAATTAATATTTTAATAATCATTTTTTTTAATAAGTAGCTCTTCAGTTTCGATGTCGCAACCACTTTCGATGTGTTTACTGTCTCCAAAATAACCCTCAAATTAGTTTTGATTCTCAATGCCAAAATCAATGTTTATACAGATGATGGTAATGAATAAATTTTTTGGTAAATACTTATTGATATCGTAATATGCATTTGAGAGTAATCTTGTGTCTCCTACTGCGGATGGTAATTCGTCGTCTCAGTCGATAGACGCCCACTGCAGGACATAGGCCTCTCCCAAGGAACTCCACGATGATTGGTCTAGCGCCTTCTGCATCCAGCAGCTTCCCGCGACCTTCACCAGATCGTCGGTCCACCTTGTGGGAGGCCTGCCTACGCTGCATCTACCGTGTTGAGGCAGCTAATCCAGCAATCCAGGACTTTTCCGCCCCAGCGGGAGTCGGTCCTGCGAGCAATTTGCCCTGCCCACTGCCACTTAAGTTGCGCAACTCTTCGAGCTATATGTCGGTGACCTTGGTTCTCCTCCGGATCTCCTCGTTTCGGATTCGATCGCGGAGGGAAACTCTGAGCATAGCTCTTTCCATTTCCCTTTGAGTGACCTTGAGCCACGTTTCGGTTCCGTAGGTCATCACTGGCAACACCTACCCAACTGGACTATTTGTTCCACGTAGACATACTCGTCGACAACTTCCAGAGTAGAGCTTCCAACCGTCAGAGGAGTGGGTGCAACAAGGGAGTTTGATATATGATCTTCGCCTTCTCCATGTTTATTTTTAGACCCACTTGTTGAGAGGCTCTATTGAGGTCGTCGAGCATTGTACCGAGGTCCTCCAGGGTTTAAACCATAATCACAATGTCATCGGCAAAACGAAGGTGAGTCATATTCGGATGTATTTAAGTAGGATGGTTTTTAAGTAGTAAGACATCTCTAAAATGGCTTCTTTATGGTTTATGCCTAATGTCTAGTTACTAGTTATTATTCTGTGCTAGTGTCAAAGACATCACCTCCAACTTGGTTCAAATACAAGTACTATAATTATGATCTTCTCTAAACATTCTGAAACAGTAATTTAAATGAAATAACTTATCCTCCGACGGAATGCATGGAATATGGATGTGAAAGAAATTATACCTAATGTTTGTTATGTTTGTAGCAGAATGCCAAGAGAAAAAAAAAATGACCAAAGAGTGTGAATGTGAAGATTCACATGAAACTGAACGAAATTCCACAAGGAACATCGAAATATACAAAAAGAATTGGCTTTCCCATACAAAATAGTGACAGCTAAGTACTAGACTATTTTAATATACATAAGGATTTTTGGTGATATTTGGGGGGAAGGGATTATTGTAACATATTTTCTATATATTAAATGAGGTAAAACTTTTTTTCATCTATTGTTATGATCTTTGTTCCTTGGGGAAAGCTGTTCAGTTTTATGGATATTCACCTTAGGTCAGGAATTTTTTGTACACCTTAGGTATACAATATTTGCTTAGTATTCGTTTGCTGTATATCTCAGTACATCCTGCCAACGTGTCATCGTCACAAAGGGAATTATTTCTCATAAGTATTTTTATCATCTGTAAATATAAGTTGATACAACGCGTTTCCTAAGTGGATCAGTAACGGTAAAAACGGATCCCCTTTCGATCACACAATGTGTCATGTATTGTTGATCTCAGAATTGGACCACGGAAATAATAAAAAAATGTATGTTGCTTTTTGCGACGGACTATTAGCATACAAAGCGAGCTCGATAAAAGACCGCTTTTTCAAGTTGGGGTCTTCGGGTCGTCGGCCGCCGGGAATCGAGCACGCGGACGCGAGGCTATGGCTGTTGTGTGAATGCCTCTTTACCGTCCATACAACATACCTAAAGGCATGTGAAAAGCTTAATACCATTTCTGTACTATCAGCAGCGGTACAAAGTTGAGTGGTTGCAGATTGGATGGCCTGAATAGACGAAACTTGAAATAGGAAAACCATTATTTACACTCATTTTACTTTTTATCGGGTCTATTCGCGATAGATTTTGGTGGTAAATCATAGGAATTTTCCTGGTTCCCGACGTTTCAACAATGTTTCAATTAGGGCCTTTCAAGGTACTTGCATGTACCATTTGAGCTGATCAAATGCTCGCGTGTATGCCAGTCAGTGCAAGCAAGCATGTGCACATTCACAAACAGCCCGTTCACACACTTGAGCCCGTGTTTATGCTCGTTGAGTGTTGCTTTGCACACGAGCGTGTGAACGCACTATAAATTATATTTTATTGCGTGACATATACTATTTTTGTGCACTTAAACTATTTAAAATGTACATGTGTTTTGTAGAAGTGTGAATAAAGCGTTTTATCTATCTATCTATCTATCTACATACCTATGCGTGACATTGACAGCTCTTTTTTTGAAAGCCACCTATCGGCAATATAGAGAATCTATCCCTTATGTCATTTTGAAAAGACCTAATCGCGGGTCGAGAATGTGACAGGGTAGTTCCGACAACGAAACACACTGAGTCGCAAAAAGAATAGCTTCTTTAAACGATGCAAGGATATAACAATACCCTATGTTCAATATGCATACATAAATTATGGAGTAGGTAGGTATATCATCAACTGACAGTATGCTCAGTCAACGAAATTGAACAACTTTCACAAAGAAATTATTTTGAGAAATGAAAATAGTATATTTCATTACAAGTTCGGGAACGTTGTCACTTTTTGAGCAACTGTATTAAAAAATAAATATCGGGGTCAATTCCTAGGTGCCATCGCTAAAACTAAAATTGAAATTTATCTCTCTCTTTTACAATAATAAAATAAAAAAAGGACAGGTATACTCTATGGTTTTAAAATATTTCTGAATTATTTTGCACATTTCCTCTGTATTTATCTGCCATCTAAATGGATGGCGGTTATATTTGACAGACAACGCGTCAAGTCTTGGTAAAATCATATGAAATTCATAGAGTATAATCGAAAACCAAACAGTATAAATCCTTTTTCAAACTTTTTAATCTGAAAGAGACAGAAAACTTAAATTTAGATGGCATCTAGAATCGAGCTCATTGACACCCCATACATATTTTTTAATCTACCTCTAAGTTATTAGCTTGCATTGGGAAGCAATATCTTAAAGTTCCCGAAAGAATTTCCTACGTACAACTTATCTCAAATAATAGGAGTTTATGATGAAGATCCCCTTCATTCCATTGTTAATGCGATCAGTTACTCACGTTTTACGATACATAAAGGTGATAAAGGTTAGCTCAAGTTATAGGTACAGTTAAGGTTAACAGGTACGATATAATAAATCTCTAGAGGGGTCGTGTCTGTACATAGAAGATATATGAGAAAATCTATTATGGGGGGTTTGTCAACGCAATAGAACCCAAAACAATGATTTTTAGAATTTTTGTTTGTCTGTGTGTTTGTGCGCGCTAATCTCAGAAACGGCTCAACCGATTTAAATGCAGTTTTCACTGGTATGTCGTGCTATACTTCCCTTATTGTTTGATTCATTTCAATCGGTTGAGAAATAAAAAAGTTATATCAATTTAAAGTATTTTGTTTGACAAAATAGCTACAAAATTAAATTGGTTGAAACTTAAGTTTTCAATGTATAGATATTGCCTTTAAAATGATTACCTAATACTATGGAAATAAAAAAAACATAACAGTTTTAGATGTTTTAACTGTTTTTAGGGTTCCGTACCTCAAAAGGAAAAAAGGAACCCTAGGATCATTCGGTTGTCCGTCTGTCCGTCTGTCAAGACCCTTTTTTTCAGGAACGCGTGAAGGTATCAAGCTGAAATTTATACTGAATACTCTAATCTAGGGTCCCTTGCAGCTGTAAAAGAATCACACTTCTAAGTCCTCGCAATCAAAAGATACGAACGTTTGTTTGAATATTTGCAAGGGAAACGAATACTAAAAGTATACTTTTTTTTGTGATTTAACTAAAAAAATATACTTTTTGGTTTTTTTTTCCTTTGATTGTGCTAGGAGACATTGCTTCTTGCCAAATTTCAAGATCCTAGGTCACCGGGAAGTACCCTATAGGTTTTGCCTTCCTCAAGATTCAAAAACCTACAGGGCACTTCCCGTGGACCTACTAATCATGCAATTTAGAAGGAAGCAGCGTCTTATAGCAAAATCAAAGGAAAAAATCTAAAAACTGTAAATTTGTTCAAATATCACCAAAAAAAAAGGATTACAAACTTATTTTCGTAGTCGTCTCCCTATATCTAGTATGGGGACAACAGCATATTTAAGTTTGTCTTTCAGTCCAGTTGATATTTTTGGGTAAAATAATTCTGGGTGCTCGAGGGAGGGTTATATTGGCTTTAAATACCCCCAAGTTGGCACAAAAGCCTCGGTGAGCGAGCCCGACTCGTACTTGACCGGTTTTTATATCACTTATATCGCATAAATAGGATTTAGAAATGTAACTTCGTTTTTATTCATAACCACTAGGCGTACGAAGTCGCGGGCATAGCTAGTTTTAAATATGATTGGTGTGTGTGTGTATGATCTTCCTACTCATGAAATCTAACAACTTTTCTCAATGAGATTGAGATACCAAAATAATAATTTAATTAGTAATATGTTATCTTATTGTGCATGTACATACATACATAAATCACGCCTTTATCCCTAATGGGGCAGGCAGAGCGAAAACGATCTAAATAAGGCCGTTCCGCCACGTCTGACAAGTTTTGAGGGTTATTACAGATATTATGTAGTGTATTGCTTTAGTGACGGGTTGTCAGCTCATCGCCTAAATTGCAATACCTGAAACCCTCGTATCCCTTAGCTGGTTTTTACAGCATGCCCGGGAGGAGATGCAGCTGGCACATTCTATGTTTTTCTATCGCTCCCAGTCCAGCATGGAAGCTGTATGATGCGTGAAAATCAGAGGCAGAGTTGTGTTGTATTATTAATATCTCTCTGCCTTTCAATGTGCTACACAAATCCCTATTATAAACAGAATATTTTATTACCTAGTTCCCGGTATAAATGCTGCATGGATTTTCAATAACTCTATTTAGGTATCTGTACCGTATATCAGATATTCGTTACTGCCAAACAATTTTTTTTTAAATCCACTTGGCTTTCAATACACCATTCATTTTTTAGAAATAAGTATCCTTACTAACTCGTTGTTTTAGTACGGCATAAATAATTCTTTAAAAAAATATTGGCTTGGTTCCGTAGCCTTATATGTTTACTTCTTAGAAGAAACAACCAAAAGGTTGTTTACTTATAACAACATGATTATCTTCAAAATTTGATTTGAAGCTTAAACAAAAGCTATAATATAATGGTTATTTCACCTTTACAGATGAAGTTGTTTTTGTTGAAAAGGTTTTCTCTTAATATTTCGCAAACTATAAAAGCTATAGTTTTCGTTACAACTACAACGAAAGAGCTATATTCCATATTATTTTCATAATTTTTAAGATCATTAATCGAATCACATCATCAAATTTGTGACAAAGAAGTACTGCAACTTTTTATGCAAATATCTCGAGAAAGTAATTTTTAGAGACTTTTTTGTCAAGGAACCTCCATTTTATTTTAAAAGACCTGTCTAACGATACTCCACTCAATATAGTTAAAAAAATAATTTTTTGCACCCCTTTCACTTGTATGGTCATTTTAGGATGAGGTCATTTTAAATATAACATAATAAATAATATTTTTTAATTGTTTTTTTTTTACATTTCTAGATTTGCGTCATTATAATCTATCTTCATACCAAATTACATTATTTATTTATTTATTTAACAGTTTATTGTACACAATAAAATACAAAGGATAATACATAAAAACAAGACACAACAGGTACCTACATGTTAATAGGTGAAAAACTGAGGTTTTCACAGGGGCGCGGCTGGGCGCGGCATATCAGTGGCGATGGGTGAATTCTGTCGGAAAGCCGGAGTAAATAGCTAGTTCCATCATGGATCAATGGAACTACTGCGAACGATTGTTACATACAGGGTGGAATTTTCAGACCGCTCTCCTCCAGGAGAAGTACCTAGAGATTGCAAACCGGGCCGGGCCCGGTGCCCTTTCAGCCGCCCACCGGGCCCGGCCATTCTTACCGGTCACTGGACCGGCGGCGCGGGAGGGAGACGGGAGCGCCAACTCGTAGAAAATTAGTATGGCAAGATGGCAACCGCAAATTTTAGCAAATAAGAATTTGTTATGTTTATTTTATACTGGACTGACATACAATTTAATGTTAATTGAAAAAAAGGAAACCAATCAGCAGTAATTATTTAAGTACCTCACGTGCGCGTGGGCACCGTAAACGTAAACAATATTTTAGGTCAATGTTGGTTTATCAAACCACGATGCATATAGTGTATTGTGATCCTTAACACCTTGACACAGAATGCCTTCTTAATCATGATTATTTAAAGGGCAACATTGCCTGCCAGCCTGCTCTCATTGCAAGGAACAAGTAACGGTGAATCGTAACGGTATTTAAATTAAATGTTCCAAATTGAATTGCTTAAATTAAAATCTGAAAGTTTTATCTGCCATAAAATAAGTAGGTAGGTGATATATTAAAGAAGGATACCGAGTCTAAAAAAAAAATGTTGACACAAAAACTTGAAAACTTATCCCGAGGAACATAGGTCGAAATATGTAAAAGAAATTTATAGTTCATAAGCCGGCTGCAGAATCACCTACGTGACATGACATCTCTTTAGAATGCATGGCAACCGATGGGAAAAGTTGTGCTAAGCTAAGATGAATCTGTCGTAAGCATCCGAAAATGGCCGGAACACCGAGAAAATCGTTCACTTCCGGTGAAAAAAAAAGGGGTCTACTTACGTCATATGACATCATCTTGGAACCCGTGGCAACCTCTAGTCCTCCATCCGAAGAGTAGGTAAACATAATTCTGCCAGTTCCTAGATGGCCGGAAGTACGTCTGCCAAGGCCTCAAAGGTGGTAAAAAAGTACGTTTACCTACGTGATCTGACATCTTCATGAAAATCATCGTAAACGAGAGGTAACAATCCTCTGTCTATGAATATATAAGTCTGCCAGGGCATATTCGGCCGAAACACCCTTAAAACCCGTTTTTTTTAACCTAACCTATAAACGACAAAACGGTGTCATACATGCACAACTTTACAAAGAAACGGCTATTATCAAGTAATATCAATTTATTGTGATATCTTGAGTACCCACAACTTATTTATCATACCGCGCGTTTTACTTTTTGTTAACCCTTTAAAGGGCTTATTCCACCTTCCTAAATTTAGTCGACTGAATGCATTACATTGCTTTGCATTTACACTTGTAATGTTATACCTACTCAAGATAACCAGCAATGTATATCGAATTAGTCACTGAATTTAGGAAGGTGGAATAAGGGCTTAAGGGGCCCTACACGATCATGCATTGCATGACATGCAATCGTGCTATCTCGTTCATATTCCGAAATTAAGAAAGTGACGCTACTACTACTAGTAGTAGCGCTGTCACTCTCCTTCTTTGGACATAAGAATAGGATAGCATGATTGCATGTCATGCAATGCATGATCGTGTAGGGCCCCTTTTTGACCGCAGATGCATGTGGCACGAAAAAACCGTTGGGGCCGACAACGGGGGCGTGTGGGGCGTGTGGTGTCAGGTGTCTAATTTAGCTGAGGCGCGATTCGATTAGTCGACAGTTAGTCATATATAACATTATAGACAATAAATTGCGTCATAGGTAAATACAACAACTAAGGCAAGAAATAACGAATAGAATACCTCCAATCCAAGTAATATTGATGTATTATGATATCCACAGCAGCCATATTTTTTTCACCTTTCCACGTTTTACTTTAACCTTTTGACCGTTAAAGTAGGCTGGGGCCGACAACGGTTTTTTAGTGCCACATATTCCGCCGCAGTGTGTTAACCGCCTTATGCTGGTTCTTATTTATAAAGCAGCTTATGTCAAAAACATGTGTTTATTTGCTATCCTGTTCTTATGTCAAAATTAAGAAAGTGGCAGCACTATTAAGAATTAGAATTACTAGTAGTAGTAGCGTCACTTTCTTAATTTCGGAATATGAACGAGATAGCACGATTGCATGTCATGCAATGCATGATCGTGTAGGGCCCCTTAAGCCCTTATTCCACCTTCCTAAATTCAGTGACTAATTCGATATACATTGCTGGTTATCTTGAGTAGGTATAACATTACAAGTGTAAATGCAAAGCAATGTAATGCATTCAGTCGACTAAATTTAGGAAGGTGGAATAAGCCCTTTAAAGGGTTAACAAAAAGTAAAACGCGCGGTATGATAAATAAGTTGTGGGTACTCAAGATATCACAATAAATTGATATTACTTGATAATAGCCGTTTCTTTGTAAAGTTGTGCATGTATGACACCGTTTTGTCGTTTATAGGTTAGGTTAAAAAAAACGGGTTTTAAGGGTGTTTCGGCCGAATATGCCCTGGCAGACTTATATATTCATAGACAGAGGATTGTTACCTCTCGTTTACGATGATTTTCATGAAGATGTCAGATCACGTAGGTAAACGTACTTTTTTACCACCTTTGAGGCCTTGGCAGACGTACTTCCGGCCATCTAGGAACTGGCAGAATTATGTTTACCTACTCTTCGGATGGAGGACTAGAGGTTGCCACGGGTTCCAAGATGATGTCATATGACGTAAGTAGACCCCTTTTTTTTTCACCGGAAGTGAACGATTTTCTCGGTGTTCCGGCCATTTTCGGATGCTTACGACAGATTCATCTTAGCTTAGCACAACTTTTCCCATCGGTTGCCATGCATTCTAAAGAGATGTCATGTCACGTAGGTGATTCTGCAGCCGGCTTATGAACTATTAGCCCTCCAAGAAAAGTCCGCGGCTCGAATTATTTTGTATGGGATGGCCATTTTTTTTTATTTTGATGGGATATTCCGTGGGGAAAAATTAGGTTCGCGTCCTATAGTTTTGTCAGCTATTTTTTTACACCCAGTATATCGAAAACAGTGATTAGTCTGCCATTGTCCTGACCAAGCTGAGAACATCTCACAAAGTAAAACAAAATATTTATTTACTTTGTGAAATTTACTTTGCTTATAAAGGTCAAGGAGAAGGCGGAATGTAGGGAGACCTGGCGTTCACTTCATGTACTCAACCGACAAGAGCAAGGCTCTTAAATTAATGATGATAAAAAAATATTGATTCGAACGTTATCGTTACATTCCTTCAGTGTGTTTACTCTGTGGAAATCGAACCGACGACCCAAGGAATAAAGTTACTACTGAAACTACTTAGAACTCATCGGCTTACTTGCTTCTTTTTTTTTTGTAACTGCCTCCGTGGTCTTAGCCATGGGCTCTCGATCCGGAGGTCCTGGGTTCGATTCCCAGGGGGGAACACAAAGTTGATATTTGTTAATTTATCACTTTGTGAGATTTTCCCTAGTTTGGTTAGGACATTGCAGCCTGAATCATCTGATTGTCCGAGAAGAAAAAGGATTCCGTGCTTCGGAGGGCACGTTAAGCCGTCGGTCCCGGTCGCTGTCATTGATAGTGGTAGTTACACAAACCATGTCAGAGAACTATTAGCTGTGCTATAAGGCGGTTAAAAACTCTGACACCAGGGTTCATCGGGTCGACCGACTTGATACCCATACGACAGGAGACTTGTTTTTTTGTTAATCTGAGGCTTAAACCTCAACGTTTTTGTTTATCGTTTAGTGTTACACTTCAGCTAGTAAATAAAATGCAGTGAAGTTGAAGGCGAGCAGTTAGTGCGGTGCACTCGCGTGCCACATCACGCGGGTCAATGGAACTCAGACAACAAATGGAAAATAGTGCTGTGTCTGATTGATTGTTTATCGATATATTAGGCCACTGGAGTCTGATTAAGCATATATTTATTCTTTATCCCTTTTAATGAAATAATAAATGTTGTGTATACGTGAAAAAGATTAACTATTGTTCTAAGTAAAATTAAAAGTTTTAATATTAAGCTCACATACTATATTTCATATTACTGAATAATCAGCTTTTCCTAAAAATACAGATTTTATGTTTTGTAATTTTTAAACGGAGGTTACTAATTTAAACGGATCATATTGTGTAAATAACTAGATTTACTTAATAGAAATATTGACGAAATTAAAATAAAAGCTTATACTTATTCTATTAAAAACAAAACAGCCCGGATGGTGTAGTGGATAGGGCCGCGGTCTTCTGTGCAGGAGGTCGTGGTTCGCGAATCCCACTACGTACCAATGTGTTTTTCGGTTTTCGAATTTCATATGTACGTTTATTCGGCGCTTTTACGGTGAAGGAAAACATCGTGAGGAAACCTGCACACACCTACGAAGAAATTCAAATGTTGTGTAACCTAATCTAGGATTGGGTCTGGTTTCCCTTCTGGGTTGCGGAGGTCAGATGGCAGTCGCTCTGTGTAAAAACCAGTACCCTCGTTCAATCCCCTAGATTAGGTAGCCAACCCCGTGAGATCGGGAAAAAGGCTAGGAAGATGATGATGACTTATTCTATTAAATGTTGTGTTTCAGTAAAATAATATTGCACATTTCACTTCTGTAGGTCTGCTGTAAGAAATTTCTTTTCAGAGATAAGCAGTGCCTGTTGTGTCTTTGTTTCCTATGTATTTTGTCCTTTGTATGTTTCTGTAGTTTGAGGACACACACACTTTATTTTCTGTTGGATTATTTAGGATAGGACTATGTAGGCTAAATCACTTAACTGGGTAAAAAGAAAAAATAAACATTATTTTGGAGGACATTAATCCGTCGATTTGTATGTTGGTTTTGTTTGTGATTGTTTGTCGTCAGTTCATGATCATCGATAGTCCATCGATATTACTCGATCGATAGAAAACTAACGTTTGGCAGCACTAATGTCAACGAGCCATTGAATAAAATCAGAATACAATTTATTGTTCGTGCGATTGAATTGATTATTTTTAACTTGAACACAAAAACGTGTATGACCTATTCAAACCCGATTAAATATTTTCTTATCTTTGCCTATTTATTCAACATAAGTAGATTTGGCACAATGAATATAAACTATTGTATTTCTACGTAGTAAGTAAGTAAGTACCTAGGTAAGTAAGTATTTCTACGAACAGCACATCATTCCGGCCCGATAGTTTTCTTTTTCACAAAATCGTTTTATAATCGTACCAATCTTAATCCAGCATGGTTTTATTTTATTTGTTTTCTATGTGTTTTATAGAGGACAGTAGCTATCAGGATGAAAGATTATAAAAATTGTCGGGATTCGTTTTTTTTTTCTTTATAGTCCACTTTACAGACAATTCGACATCGCGCGCGGTTCAACTCGTCTTCATTTTGATCGTTGTTAGTAAAATGCCGATGTGTCACTAAAGGTATATCGATTACTTGCTTTCTTTTATATGTAAAAGAAAATTGCAAGTAATCGATGATTATGATAAAACCAACACAATTTGAGCAAAGATTATGTACACTATCTTACTATTATAAACTGAATATAATATGAAACACTGATCCAAGTTAACTATTTGACACAATAACGCACCCGTGTTATTCGGCTTGTGGCGCGTGGGCGAACTGCGCGGGCGCAGCTAGCACTAGGCTTTACGTGTGCACTCCTGGAAGACTGTCAAGGGCTCACATTTGTATTGTAGTCGCGCCCACCAATATGTCATGAGGTAAACCGGCACATGGTTTGTGGTCACTCGTCGGTCACTAGTCACTATAGTCACCACCGGCGAGACTAACAATGACTCACGGATAGCGATGACTGCTGCGCTTTGTTAACACTGGAACGCAGTTCTATATTTCATAACCTCACTCTAACACTTGTGCGCTATAATGCGTAACATGCATCCTACTAAGGTAATTACCGCGGAAAAGGTATATTCTGATATGTCAGCAGTCATCACAGATATCTTTGGATGGGGATGGTTTTGACAATGAGCTTATTCCTTACCAATCAGGGTCCATGTTTTAAGATCTCTGAATTTCAGAGAACTGTATAGTATAGATTTAAGAATCAGTATAAAAGTACGATAAAGACTTCATTCGGAAGCAGATTCCGGATCAGTCCAGCTCGAAACTGAATACTCTATAATTTGAAACATTGGAAACCAGTGCAACTCGACTGTCGGAAGAACCGTTATTGCTGGGCTTGAAGCGATAAAAACACAGAATGTTCCAGCTGTTCTGTTCCCGGGTGTACTGTAAAAATTAGTAGAGCGAGGCAAAGGTTTAATTGTGTTGCTGTTGCGATTTAGGCGATAGGCTGACAACCTGTCACTATAGCCAGACACATTTCGTTCGTTCTAAAAGCTTGCCAGATGTAGCGATTACGGCTCTTTTATGAGGTCGTTGACGCTCTGCCTACCCCGAATGGCATGAATTTATGTATGTAGGTAATCGGTATAGACGGTTCGAGTTGTATAACTGGCGCTATCATCGTTTTCTGTGATAATAGTCGCGCTTCGGTAATCCCACGCAACGCTCTTTACGTATTTTATACCGGGTGTAAGGGACAGCTTAACGCAAACTGATAGGGATTGCTCAGTCAACTAAACCAAAGAAATTTTCGCCAGAAAATTATTTCAGAAAATGAGAAAATAAATGGCTGTCCCATACAAAAATGGTCACCTCGATCGGATTTGGTAAAAGGCATTTCTTTCATTGCCTAAAAGCATTTCCTAGAGAAAGTTGATCAGTTTTGTTGATTGATTCGCAACCTCTATCAGTTTGCGTTAAGTTGTCTCTTACACCTCGATTAGTTACCAGAAGTTGGTTCACGTATGGAATACAGGCCTTTATTATATAAAAGTACATATATGTACCTATACAGGGTTAATTTAGTAAAGAGTGTACAAACTGAAAGGTATTGGTATTATTACTACGGAACTGAACACCCATGAATCTTCACCAAAATAAAATCATGTTTACGAGTACTCTCTGAAAGTAGTCGATTAGTATGATAACGATTTGATAATTCTCTAAAAAGTAAAAGTTGTCAGTTTTTTAGTATTATAAATTAAAGTATTATAAATTTTGTACCGAGTTATAAAGTCTTTGCCCCACCAGAAGATGGCATATCGGTGCGTCGGACGGTCCGTCGTACTTAGTATGCAGAAGTCATACCGAGGACGAACCGATTCGCACCAACTGCTAAGCACGCGGAACTAGCAGACACGTACTCTCAGAACAAAGAACTGCGTTTACGGAAGAACCAATACAGAAGCAAATTGTCACAATTAAATCATCGGGGAAACGAGATCTACTTGGGAACCTAAATTAGAAAACCGCCTCTGTGGTTTCGTGGTCTCAGCCATGGGCTCTCAATCCGGAGATCGTGGGTTCGTTTAAAGTTGATATTTCTTTTTTTTATTTGTGATATTTTCCCTTAAAAGGCTTAATTATCTGATTGTTTGCAAGAAAAAAGATAATCATGTCTTGATCGTGTCGTGATCGTCTTTGATCGTCTTCATCTACCTACAAAATACAGGGCTTAACAAAAAGGGTATTTGTACCCTGGAGGGTGTGAATATCTGCCCATGAAACTAAACATTTTTTTGTCCAAGAAACATAGAGGTCGAAATACGAAAAAAAATTACTTCCCACACTAAATGCGCTATCAGCTCATGCATTTTACACAAATATTTTATGAGCTTTATGATCTTTTGGAAAGTTGTTCAGTTTCATTGGCAGATTCACATTTGACAGGGTGAATATACCCTTTGTAACACCTTGTATAAGCATACTTCCATGCTGGACTGGGAGTGATAGAAACACATAGAATGTGCCGGCTGCATCTCCTCCCGGGCATGCTATAAAAATCAGCTAATGGATTGGAGTTTTATTTACATTCTCTTTGGGTTTCAGTATTGTAATTTAGGCGATGGGCTGGCAACCTGTCACTATAGCAATATACAGATCTATCTGGAATAACCCTCAAAACTTGTCAGACGTGACGGAACGACCTTTGTTTAGGTCGTTTACGCTCTGCCTACTCCATTAGGGATAAAGGTGATTATATGTGTATAATCATCTGGAACATGTTTCTCTATAGCTCTCAATCCATCATAGACGTAAAATATCTTTACTTTATTTAGATTTCCATTATTTTGTCGTCAGAGGCGCAGTTAAGGTGGTTAACCTTTACGGCTTTTTACCTGATGCTGTAATAATATTGCACATTTCTTGAGCAATTCTTAGATTATAATTGTTGGTAGGTAATTTTCATAGTGCCTACCTGCCTACATTGTTGCCTAAATGACGTAACTAAATTACTATACTATAAGCCATTGTAAAAACATACGTAACTAATCTCTTACTTTGTATTGTACCTAAAGTGACTTTACACGGAAGCATAACCATGTAATCTTCCATTCTGGACTTCGACTTGTAGACTTATGAGATTAGATTTGTTTTTTTATTCTGGTCGGTTTCTACAGACCTACTCGTACTTATAGTTTTTGTGGAATATAATCTCCTTCTTCTTCTTCCTGCCCTTATCCGAGTTTAGCTGGGGCCGGGCCTCCTTGTGCATCGGCGCCAGGATATTCTATTCCGAGTTGTCGCAGGTGAAAGATTCTGGGATTTTAAATCCCTTTCGACATTTGACCACCACGTGGCCGGTGGTCTGCCTCTCCCTCTAGGTTGAGTTTTGATGTTAAGAACTGTCTTCACGGGGTGGTTTTCGTCTCTTCTCATTATATGGCCATACCAACGGAGTCTACTCTCTTTGAGCTTTTCTGGGACTGGGGTCACTTTGAACGATTCCCGGATATATCCGTTGCGGACCTTGTCTAATCGCGGCACGCTTCATATCTCTCATTAATCATACCGAATTATGCTGTCCGATGTGGTCAAATTCAATAAATACTTTAGTCTATATTGTCCAGTCCATCAACAGAAAAGGCCTAAAAAAATAATGGCCTTTCGAGTTAAATATAAATAGTGTACGGACTAGGAACTGGCGCACATGCATAAGGAGTTTGGACAGTGGTCCATCACGGAAGTGGCTGTAACTGACTCAAACCCTAACCTTATCTTGGTGTCAAAGAATGCGTGAACATCTATAAAATAGTTTATTTAAAGTTTATTATATTGCTCTTATAGACGCGCAGACATTATTAGAAGTAGCATTCTCGGTTATTGACTCAAAGTTTTTCCATTTAAAATTTGCTAGACAATATGAGAAACTCGTGTAGGTAACCAGCCAGAGAGACGACCTATATTTAAGTTTTAATACGTTTTTTTATTGCACGTTGTTGGCTATGTGAGCACTGGAATCTCGTCTAGGTATAATAAAAAATGCCCCTTCCTCTTCTCTTGTGTGGGTTTCGAGTCGATCAACCCGATGAACCTTGGTGTCAGAGTTTTTAAACTGCCTAATAGTAGGTATACAGCTAAAAGGCCGCCTAATTCCCTTTGAAAACAGATCAAACGGGTGGTTTTCTTTTTGCTAATAATTTGAAGTCAATTCTGCATATGATCAAACAAATTGCAATCAAGGGAAGCTTTTAAGTTGATTCCTACCAGCAAATGGTTGTTTTTAAAAGGATATTTCTCCTAAAAATAAACATCTAAGAAATTAGTTTATGGTCTACAATTGCAACGTTTGAAAATATTCTACTTCATAAATAAGTAGGTATGCTAAAAAAAACTGAATTTTAACATTTCCAAAGTACCTAACATGTATTTTACTGGAAAGATTCAAAGTTGCGAAAAAAACAAATTTGTATCTTTCGCCATTTTCATCCCTACTAGACAACTTAGAGCTATAAAATAATAAAATGTTGTAGCTATACCAGCTACAACAGTTTATTATTTTTAACACATTTGTCATAAAACTTTTTAAATTTAGGCTCCATTTTTGTTTCCCAAAAATTATCATCCCTTTCAATCAGATATACTTTTTATAGGCAAATCTTTCCCAAACCAGATTCCGAGCATACATAGGTATATTACTTCCAGTAATATGTAACAGGCCCTGTATTTGGAAATAACAATTGTGTTGCTTGTTGATTATGTACTCTGATCTGACGCATCTTTTTTCCAAAATGAATGTTTCTTCATAGCCTCCTCAAGAGATAGATTGGCTAATGAAGATGGACATTTTATTTCCATTATTCCATCAGGAAAGGCGGCATCAGGCGTTGTTCCGAGAAAATCCAGTTCTTAGTCAGTAAAACGTCCACAATTTTGAATTCTTATTCCTTCTTGTTGCTCTAGTTGCCGCTTCGCTGTCCTCATTATCAACTTCCTATGGGAAATGTTGCTGTCATATAATTTTTTTTTTTACTAGGGACGCACAAATTGTATTTTCGCGCCTCTTACAAACTTACTAATCTCAGCCAAAATAGCAATGTATGGTCTCGTCTCGACCGTTTTGGCCTTCCTTTACTCGACCATAGGTACATTTCTTTATTTTCGGCCTCTAAATTAACGTACTATATAAGAAGTTATTATTTTGTAACACCAGTAAACTAGAAAAGAAAGAAAAATCGGCCAAGTGCGAGTCGAAGGGTTCCTTCCCATCATTTATAAAAATGGAAACAAAATCATATCTGTTGTCCGGCTCGCACTTGGCCAATTTTTAGTTTTTGTTGTTATAGTGGCAATAGAAATACATGATTATACTACACCCTGGCTATAAAAAAAGAATATTATTTTTTTTAATTTCGCACGATGTTATCAATAGGCCAGTTTGTTATTGATAGTGTGTGGTTTGCTCAACCATTCAGCCCACTCTTTCATCGAATGACAGTTGCAAGCCTTTCAAAAATTCTTTTTTGCCGTATTGTATATTTCTGGAGGCATGTCTGGTTTTTCGCAGTGATCGCCATAGTGAGCATCTTTACTTTATCTTTATACCATTTACACCATGAACTTGGTAATTATTATTAAATGCGCCTGTTTTCTCCAAGAGACTTTCCAAGGGGGCAGTAACGGTCTTTTTTGCTCCCCTTTAACTTTGCGGCGCACCTTTTCGATTGGTAACATCTTTGTGTTCCGCGTCAGGATTTAATATTCCATATATTATATATATTATATTTAATATTCTATATTCTTATCTCGAATTTTCAGAAGTACAAAATGAAATCTTCCCGCGGTAAAAAGTAGTTGTAAATTTTTATTCATCTCTTGGATGAAATGTGGTTTAGTATCTAGTGTAGCGTCTTTGGGAATGTCTGCCTTTCGGTTCCAGACTATACGATTTTCAAATAGCCTCACCCCCAATCACCTTATGTACCTATTTATGATTAAATAATTATAATTGCCATTACATGAAACGACGTTTATGTTTACGCGCTAAATCTTGTTACAGTTCTCAAGAAATGAAGCATGTCGTCGGCAGACTTTGAGCTATACCACAAAATATAACTATAGGCTACATACTAACTCATAGCTACATCGTGTAATGTAACTATGATACATTCAGCGGTAGTTGCTCGGGAAGACACAATGTAACTTATGTACGGTGCGGCGTACATCCCGATACCAGCTTTGCGCGGCTCCATTGTTAGCAATCATCCGTCTTTTCTTAAGTTATTTAATCAATAGGAATATTAAAACGCAATAGAACGTACAAGAAAAAGCAGGGCAAGACTTTGCTGAAATTGTTCGTTTTAAACGTAGGTGCATCGTAAAACTCAATCAGGAACTTTAAACGCTCTTTAATAATAATATTATAATATTTATTTCGGACAACAGCAATCAATCTTTGATCTACAACGTAAAATTGTATAATTTAGACTTAAATGGTAGATAACTTAATTCAATTTTACGTTGTGGATATACGCCGTAAGGGAATATCTGTAAATCTTGCATTTTAATGCTAAATAAGCTCCCTTTACTAGGATATTATCCACATTTCTTGAGTGACTTTGCGATGGCACTGCAGTATTAATCTAAGTCCAAAGAGGACTACCCACAATAATATAATTTCATATTTTTATTCGCTACGGTACGGAGCAAGCAATTTCATAAGGCGCGTTTTCAATCTAGTACGTACAGTTGTAAGTAAAAACAGGGCGGGGTGAATGTTTCGAAATGAGATTAGGTACTACATAAAATCATATGATATCCCTTACGATGAACGGTTTTACATAGATATTACCTATACTGGGTGTAAAAAAAAGCAGTCCGTTCCTTTAAACCACATGCTCTACTGATATTCTATATATTTTGCCTTGTCCATACAACAACACTGCAGATCATCTATGTATGGAAAAGGCAAATTATTTTTTCGAGCTAAATTTTTTGTGCTTTGGGAAAGTTGTTTGGTATCATCAGTAGAACATGTGGTTTAAAGGAACGTAGTACTTTTTTTACACCCTGTATATATTCGTCATGCTTTTTCATATGTGTTTGCTGTCGACATTTCCAACCGAATCGTCAAAAACAATTATGTTTTTTTAAGTGTAGGTTAAGTTGTGTATTATATTTGTTTTATTTATATTTTCTGTAAATTTCTGTAAATAAAGAATTATGTTCATAAAGTGTTCACCGATTCAAACACGTAGAAGAAAAGTTATTCCACGAGAGCCATTTGCAGCAATCACCAAAGATCCTGTATTTAGATAGATAGATAAAACATTTATTTAACATAAATACAAATTACAAACAAGAATTTAGGTGTATGTACAAGGGTAGCAGTTCTACACAAAACTAAAACGAAGTAGAACACATTCGGTAAATGGAAACGCGCTTTTCGCAAGTTATCCGATGTTAGTCCTCACGCTAGAATAATATTGTGATTGTTGTTAGTACGAATACACTCTAATTCTATTACAGAATAACGTCGAGTAAATGAATACGAAGTTTGAATTTAATTAGGGACTTTATTGACTTTAACTTGAGTTAGAACACATCCTATTTATTCAACTCTCTGCCTCTAATTTGTATGCAGATTGATATTACAAAAATCTATTAGTTGTTTAGTCTGTGTTTTTATATAGATTTATTAAAACAACAAAAATGTCTTTATTACCCTAGTACTATTAAATATTCTGTGTTATTACCAATTCAATGAGAAGTAATTAAAAGGTTAGCAAATATAAAATTTGGTAAGCCACAAAGAAACAGCATTTAAATAATTTGGTCAGCATACAAATATTTTTTCTGCAATAAGCAGGTGTAGGCAGCGCAATAGCCATCGATGTAGGCGAAGACGTAAGGGGTGTAGCCATAAGCGGAGTGGTTGTCGGCGGTGTCCTTGGTTGCAAAGACAAACGAGGTAGTAGCACAGAATATATAATAGTACTACGTAGTAGCTAATATTAATCCTGTGTTTAAGGCTCACCAGTTTTGTTAGCAGCTTGCACCTGTTGTTGAAGCCTTTATCTTCGAAAGCTTTTTGCAGGCTGCTTGGCAGTTTTCGCTTGCCTTACGTGAACCAGACAGTGTAGGTTTAGCTCTAACCTTCTGGTCGCGTTTACAGCCACCAACTGAAATTCCATCATGAATCTCCATGTCGAGTAGTCGGCGCTACCGTCCAGCTTCTCTGTCGCGTAGCCCGGGGCGTCAACTCCGGCAGATACTCGCGGCCCTTTCGCTAGTTGACGCGACGCGACAGATCAGGCTCATCCACTTCCGTAAGCGTCCAAATATGGCGAGCAGGTTCCGAGGAGAACTTGGGCGTGATAGCTTTTGGGTCTAAAGGACCCACAGAAACGTGTGTGAGTGGACGAGAATTAATCA
This sequence comes from Scrobipalpa atriplicella, assembly GCA_029255725.1. Taxonomy (NCBI): domain Eukaryota; kingdom Metazoa; phylum Arthropoda; class Insecta; order Lepidoptera; family Gelechiidae; genus Scrobipalpa; species Scrobipalpa atriplicella. Next base: position 39,109 of record JARACY010001494.1, read on the forward strand.
GCGCCTCTACCTCAAAGAGCAGAGTCCGGAGTATGTACTTCTTTTCTTGGAGAATGTTCGTGGAGGGTAGCTGCCAGTGCTACCTTCATTGATCGAAAAAGTCGCTCCCAGCAGCCACCCATAAAGGGAGAGACAGGGGGAATGAATTTAATTCTTAAGTCGGCTGCCGCAAAAAGCAACCTGACCGCTCCAACGAAAGCTATTCCGTTGTCGGACCATACTGTTGTATGGCAGCCACGACGAGCGACGAAACGCCTTAAAGCCATTATTGCCGCGTCTGAACGTGATTTTCTGAACTGAGAAACCATTTGGAAATTTTGTATAAGGTCACGTTACCATAACGCAATCGAATTGAAAGTCTTGTCTTTCTCTTAATCTTCTTGCAATTTGTGCGAGCGGGTGGCAGTTTTTTGATATATTGTAATTTATTTTCAAAGGGGTATGCATTGAGATCCTGTAAGATCCCAAATTCTTTCTTATTTACGTAAAAAAAGTTTCTTATGGCATTGGCCGTATCTTTGCACGGAAGTCTTCGTTTTTTCTTGATATATTTGACAAAAATACAGTATTGATAAGAAAAGAAGTGATATTTATTATATTAATTATCAGATGTATGATTATAATCTATGGATTCCATTTTTTTTCCAAGTTCCTGTTAGTCCCTTATGCCAGTAGTACCTGAGAGAATAGAAAGGGATAACTACTGATGAGTTAAGATTTAGTTCAGCTGTGCTCTCACTGAATCGATAGCATTATCTATACTTAATATTTAAAATGTTTGCGTGGTACTAAACTGGGTTGCGTCGTTTAAAGGTAGATCTTTCGCTTTCTATTAGCCTATAACTCAATCCTCGGCTTGATCAAAGTTATGATTGGTGCAGCTTCGGCGGCGAGCTGATCAAAAAACTTTTCTCGTTATGTTCCGCCGCTCATTTGACGGGCGCAGGCTTTGAGCACCAAGTTTTTGGTGACGCCTGATACCTAGTGCCGGTAATGAGGGCAGACTTGTACCGATAACTTATTTATGATCCGATGGGATGACAACATGTCAAAGGGAAATTACTAAATACTGGGTGTAATAATATTGTTGACCTAACTTTTTAGGGTGTAGGTACCTATAACCTACTTATCAAATTGAACAGCTTTTCCCAAAAATAGGTCGTAATATCAAAATAAAAATGGATCTCCCATACAAAATGATGTCAGCTACTCGAGCATATGTATGGAAAACCCAATATTTTTCTTATTTTGGCCCTAGTTTTTGAAGAAAATTGTTTACATTCATGGATAAATTCATACTCTAAAGTCGGATCAGCAAATTTTTACACCCTCTATAATTTTGTGTGTACAGGGTGTAAAAAATCTACATCAATTAATTTACATTAAGTATAAATAATACACTTTTGTAATAAATATTTTCCGTGACACTTGTATTAAATGATAAGCTTAGAAATTATTACTACAGATCGACTGACATCAGTGTTCATGAGGCAATGCTGCCGATTCGGTTACAGAACCAACTTAACTTATTTAAGTTTAGTCCTGTCACTTTCCATCTCGAGCGAACAGAAAAGGATGGCAGTATAGACGGACTTATTATAAACCTGTCACATAGATCGAATGCACGAAACGAAACGATTTTAGTCGGGACCCTTTCACATCACAACTTAATTTGACTTATTTTGAGCGTTATACGTCAGTTTGACACAATTATAATCAGCTGTTGTGTTGCTGTCTCTATTTTATTCAAATTTGAGAAAGTGACAGGACTAAACTTAAATTAGTTAAGTTGAAGCTATTTCCGAATCGAGGCCAATATATTAAACTAAAATTTGGCTATGGTTAACTTACAGCGATTGAAGCAATAGCAGCCATATGGGAGCTATAGTGGCGACGTGTCAGATGTACAAATACCTCAGTTCATCAACTTGAGGTCAGTATTTGCAATGTGGAAGACGTTGTAGTTTCTTGTTTAATACAAAAAGCAACCGTCGGCTGCAAAAAGCAGTGCGAAGGAGATTACTAAAGGTAATTTATTGCTCGAGTTAGCTAGCGGGCTTACCAATCTCCTTCTGATTTACTGGACGGAAGTGTACAGTTGTCCACCAACGAGTCGTTTCTTTTAAAACAATACTATATGCTCGTTTCCACCAAGAATAAATCGGATGGCTTAGAGTTTCTATTTCTAGTGATTAATTATGTTATTTAGTAAACAAAAAAACAACTTTTTTATCTAAATAATAAAAGATTAATAATATTTTCGGAAAATAAAAACGGCAAAAAAAATCACGTGACATTAAACACTTATCAGAGAAGCATGACGTCAGTCCTCGTGAATTGACAGTTACAGTGTTGCCATTTCTCAGAGAAACAGAAAAATTGTATTGAGGTTTTACCCATGGAGTTAATAAGTACCATTGTACTCCTGCTTGCACGGGTTAATGAACAGTTCATTAACCCGTGCAAGTTATAGAGTTACTCTATGGTCATTGAAATAAAGTTGATTTTTAATTGGGTAATAATGAAAGTAAAATTGGGTCAACGTGCAAGGAAAATAAAGTACATGTGTCCCTCTCACGCCTATGCTATGTAAGTGTCAGAGGTGCACAAATCGCCCTTTTTGGTCCTCAAAGGTTCGTAGCAATCAAAAATTTTTTTGAGACGATATTATTGTATTAATAATTATAGAGACTTTGGGCAATGTATATTTAATCCAAATATTTTACAGCGATCCGTACTTATTTTTTACTTTTTTCTATACATTTGGACAGAAGATAGACTGCACTATATGGTCCTATGAGTATTTTAAGGTCCACAGATTGCGTGATGAACTATTCCAAAATGCGTCAAAGTATATTTAATCCAAATATTTCACAGCGATCCGTACCTACTTATTTTTTACTTTTTTCTACACACTTAGACAGAAGATATCTTGCCCTATATGGACCCATTATTATTTTTAAGGTCCGCAGTTTGCCGAATGAACTATTCCAAAACGCGCAAAGTATCTTTAATATTTTACAGCAATCTGTACTTATTTTTAACTTTATTTTACACTAGCTGGTGCCCGCGACTTCGTTCGCATTGAAGTATGCGAAAGTAATAAATAAGTTTTTAAATCAGAGAATTTCTCTATCTTGCCCGCTGTAGCTAAAACAAACAATTGCTCAGCGCTACTCACTCGTGACGTGAACATGCAACATACAACTGGCCGACAACAACTGGCAAAAGCATTTTGGATCTTTGATCCACCCCAGCAGCCTTAAGAGTTTGGCCTTGGAATTTGTTGATGGTCATTGCTAATTGTTGGGAATGAGTGAAATTCTTGGTATAAAAACCGTTTTGCCCGTTCCATGTCCAGTGAGAATCTAAGCATGGATAAAGTCAAGTAGCGTGATTATTTTATCCTAAGTTTAAGTCCAGATAACACTCAGTTAAATAAAAAAATATCCATCAAAATCGGTTAAAAACAATCAAACTTTAATTTCGTTTCTACCCCCTTAGTCAAGTGGCGTGATTAGTAGTATCATTATAAGTTTAAGTCCAGGTAACACTTAGTCGAAAAAAAAAAACTATCAAAATCGGTTATAAAAACAATCAAAATTCAATTTCCTGTCTACCCCCTAAGTCATTTGGCGTGATTATTTATATCCTTGTTTACTGTCCAGGTAAAACTCAGTCAAATGAAAAAAATCCCATCAAAATCAGTCCAATAGTTTCTGAGATTTAATTTCCTGCCTACCCCCTAAGTTTATTGGCGTGATTATTTATATCCTTGTTTACTGTCCAAGAAAAACTCAGTCAAATGAAAAAAAAGTTCCATCAAAATCCGTCCAGTAGTTTCTGAGATTCAATTTCCTGTCTACCCCCTAAGTCGATTGGCGTGATTATTTATATCTTTGGTTACTCTCTAAGTGATATTGAGTCAAATAAAAAAAGTCCCATCAAAATCGGTCCAGTAGTTTCTGAGATTCAATTTCCTGCCTACCCCCTAAGTCGATTGGCGTGATTATTTATATCCTTGTTTACTCTCCAGGTGATACTGAGTCAAATAAAAAAAGTCCCATCAAAATCGGTCTGGTAGATTCTGAGATTAGCCCGGACAAACAGACAGAAAGACAGACAGACAGACAGACAGACAGACAGACAGACAGACAGACAGACAAAAATTCTAAAAATGGTTGTTTTGGCTTCTATTGCTATAATTAAGACCCCTTGAAACAATTTTTCATAAAAATCTTTAATGTACAGAAATCGGCCTCTTACAGTTTTATTATATGTATAGATATATAGATTATGGACAGAAGATAGTCTGCCCTTTTTGGAATTGATTATTGAATTAATTAATTTTTTACTATGTGGGGTACCACGTACCAGTATTGAGTATAGTATACCCCTTTGGGTAGCTAAGGTGTTAAATTCGTAGGCAGAATATTCCAAACACTTCAATGCTATTTACAACGAGTTTATTGATGTATTTACAGATGAGCGAGCGAAATATTTACAGTAATATACACAGAATTCGAAATCATAAATGCATAAAATATTTACTAGCTTTTTTGATGTAACAGAAAAAGAACAGATGAAGAAGAATGACAAGATGACATGACATGAAAAGATGGAATAAAAAAGTAGTACCAAAGAGGTGGCAACACGCACGCCACAATTACATATATGTTAGCCCATTTTGCAGTTTACTTTTTGGAGATTCGAAATTTATGAAATGGTCACACCATAAAATCGGAAGAAAGGATTGGAAGGTCTGGATAGTCCATATTTGACGTTTGTACGTTGGTGTAATTAGGCCTTAAAATTGCGTTCCGTTTATAAATAAAAAAGTAAAAATTTAAACACAATAAAACAGCTTTTTGCAGCAAAGGTTTGCATAGAAGAAGATGTGTTTGATTTGCTTTCGAAATTTTTACAAGTTGTATATTTAAATTAATATAAAGTGTGTCTCAATAAGAGCGGAACTTTTGATTTTGAAATTTTAAAATCCAGTTATTGAGATATTTGTGATTTTTTATTGGATTACAATGAACACACATTCCCATTTTGTCCCATGCGACAAAAAAAATATCACATTTCATGCAAATTTCCATAATTTTTTCACGGAATCCCACCGATGACGCGATGGAACGCGATGGATCTCGAATTTGAACTTAGGATTTGTTTATGGTTTACCCGAATCTGATTTAGGCCTATCTTAAATAGTGTTAAGCAAAAGAACCGGTTTTTTTTTTACCTTAGAAATCGTGTCTGGTTCATTTTCGTAAACCAGACACAATTTTTGAGTCCAAAATCCGAAATCTATCGCGTCGGAGTAAGGGCCAATTTATTTATTTTTTTATTATAGGCTTTAGTCTAGGGCGACTTACTGTAAAATTTCAGCACACGAATACGATTCGTTATTGAGATATATTTTTTTGAAAATCTGAATATTTTTAAAATGACACAGAGCTGCAATGTTTGATTCTAAACTATGGTATCTGCTGGATTTTTGCAGGATATTTTATTCCATAAACATATCATAGTGCAAAATATTAGATTTATTAGAAATAACTACTATTAAAGTGAATTCAATTATTTTTAAAGCTGAGTATATTTATAGTGGAAACTATTACTCTTAAAGTGCGTTGTATTACTTTTTAAGTTGAGGTGGTTAAAGTGGAATGCATTACTTTTATAGTGGGATAATAAATTCCCCAAAAATATATACCTATTTTATTAAAAAATATATTAGGTTGTACGGCAAACCTAGTACCACTTCGGCATTAAATACGTCATTGATGTTAAATTTTTATCGATGTCAAGTTACGTTTGGTCTAGTTTCCAAGATTCTATCTGCGCTAACATGTTTCACATAAACACCCACTGTGTGCCGTTAGTGTTGCCCAAATCGTCGCGAACGTAAGTAGGCGGAAACACACGACAACATTTTTAACCGACTTCCAAAAGGAGGCGGTTCTCAATTCGTCGTGAACTTTTATATAGTTTCATATACCCTCTCTGGTGATCGAGTGTCATAATATGCAAGTCGTAATGGGGGTTTTAAATTTGCTCGTTCCGGAGAAAATTTTCAGTTTCGAACTAGATGACGTTAGCTGCGTATCCCACTCACGCATAACGGACCAACTAAGAGTCAAAATGCGGAAAAGGGAGCTGTTTACAATACCGCATATCAAGACAGTCCGTAACAGGGCAAAATTTGTCTTGGGCCGACTAACCCCACTCATACGTAAACGCAGTAAACTCACTCTTAGAAATAAGGTGAGACATTACACCACATGCGTTAGACCCATCATGACTTACTCGAGTGTTGCGTTCGCGCACACCTACCCCACTTACCTTGAGACCCTTCAGAAAGTCCAGAACAGGTTCTTGCGGAGGGCAACCGGGACCCCCTGGTACCTTCGCACTGTTGACCTTCACGTTGACCTTGGTGTCCCGACATTAAAAGAGTAGAGTAAAGAGTTAGCGCTTCTGACTATGTCCCCCGTCCTGTAACCTGTTCCAAACGTAGACCTAGGTACGTCCTTACCGTTTTCGAAGACCCAATCACTCGTTCTATCAATGCTGCCAACGCATGTCGCACTCAACACAAGCTCTTCAAGCAACCGCGCACCCCGCCGGCGGGGTCGCGGAGCCCCCTCATATGTCCCCCACTTTGGGAGGTACCGTCCCCAGGACAACGCCATAAGCCGAGTTTCGAGCCCTACCGGGCGCCCTTAGGTAGTTGTCATTTGCTTTATAGGGTGTAGATTGTGTGTAGCAACTCCCCGCCTTTAGTCCGGTCCTGCATTAAATGCACTCAGTCGCATAGTGCAAATAGGCATACACTTAAAAATTTTACAATACCCTGTATAGAATGACTTTTTACAAGTAGGTAGGTACCTGCCTACTGAGTAAGTCGTAAAAACTTTTAATTACCAAGAAAAACTAGTAAAAAGTAGGTAGCTACGTGTACATCCTACGATATAAATAAATTGAATGAAATTGATCCCAGTCGTAACAAACACCCTAAGCCATCGGGTCAGTCACATCTTGCACCCCATATAACGCTATCTTATACCGGGTGTAAAGGACAGCGTACCAAAAATTGCTACGGGTTGCTCAGTCAATGAAACTGAACAAACACCAGGAAATTCTTTCAGGAAATAATAAAAATATTGGCTTTTTCATACAAATTATCATTTTGTATGAGAAAGTAAAAAAAGAATTTTCTGTTTTAAGTTGTTCAGTTTCGTTAACTGAGGAACTTCTATCACTATCAGTTTTACGGTACGCTGTCCCTTACACCCCGTTTATACCTACTTAACATTTACGTTCCCGTATATTTTCACAGCGAAAACTAAAATTGGCGAAAAGCCGTTACCGTTTAAGCGACGCCTCCATGTTCAACTCAACGACGGCATTAACGGGAATTTGCGCTAACTGCAACGACGCCGTCCACTGCGCGCGCAACTACCCATTTAGATTTACTTTTCCTAGGAGAAACCTGGGCGTCTATTCTACTCGAAAACGCTCGCCTCGCCCCGTCGAGTCTATAGAGGACTTTCTTTAATAGAACATTTTAGTTTTTCTTCTGTATCTTTATAAAAAATCTGGAACTTATGAGCAAGTCTTATATTAAATTCGTCAAACCATACTGTTATGCATAAATATGTTACGCACAATCCGCGAAGTGTCCTTTTATTTCGGTCAAAAAACCATTCGTAAAAAAACCATTCCGCGAAAAACACCAAACGGCCAATTGAGGAATTGTAAGAGACATTAAAATATCAGGTGTAAGAAGGTAGCTGAATGTAAACTGATAAGGGTAGCTCATTTCATGAAACTGAACAACTTTGACCAGGAAATTATCATCGAGGTGAATATTTTGAATGGGAAAGTCAAAAAATATTTTCTTTTCCTGTAAGAATTCCCTGATGCATGTTGTTCAGTTTCGTTGGCTGAGCAACCCCTATCACATTGCGTTAGGCTGTCCCGTTCAGTTTACATAATAATAATAATAAATTTTTATTTATTCGAGTAACATAAGACTCACATTAGTAAGTAAGTAGGTAGGTAAGTTATAAATTTCTTTTTCTTTAATTACTGGGGCATGAAGCCCTTGACAGTGCTGCATGTATCTATGGGCAGTCAATCCTGTCAGCTATACGGGGTGTAAGGGACAGCGTCCCGCAAACTTATAGGGGTTGCTCAGTCAACGATACTGAACAACTACCACCAGGACTTTTTTCAGGAAATGAAAAAAAAAATTTGCTTTTTCATACAAAATGACCACATTGATCAGACAATTTGTATGGAAAAGCAAAATTTTTTTTTAATTTCCTGAAAAAAAAACCTGGTGATATGTGTTCAGTATCGTTGACTGAGCAACCCCTATCAGTTTGCGGGACGCTGTCCCTTACACCCGGTATGTTGTAGAATGATGTTGGGGCTGCTCCGCACACGGCGCATCAGGGACGCGCATCTTTTTGCAGTAAAGCCATCTACTCGGGCGTTTGTGAACATTCCTGACGCGCTGCAAAATCGGGGCAACCCCATCATCACCAGGAACGCATTATTATATTGAACCCGGAGGGCCCCGTAGGCCCGCTTCGTGTAATCCCGCCACAGACTGCACGTGTAGAGAGAGGTGCAGTAAGCCATAACATAACGCTAATAATTTCTAAATACCTACTATCGGATAGTTTTCCTGCTCCATTTTTTGGAACTCTCGAGTACGTAATCCATGACACCTCACTATTTTAACATGAAACTTTTAATTGATTTATCACTATTTTAGAGACTTTTCATTGTAACTTTGTCGAACTATCCTTTCTTTCCAGAGAAATAATTTTTTGGAATATGATTTATTCTAAAAGGTCGTAAGTTACAAAGTTCGTCCACTCGTGTGTAACTTTTCCCTTTGGCAAGAACCTTGTGCCAAGAAAAAAAAAAAATGACAACTTGATTGATTGTAAGTTTATTTTTTCGTATGCATAGGCAAAGGATATTATGACAGAAAACCGAACTCTGTCCAAAAAATCATTTTTTTTAATAACTCATAAAATATTGTATTAATAAAACCAAAAAAATATATACCGTGTTATGCATCACAAAATCTTCAAAACTGTATATATTTATTTCAGTGCCTAAATAAAAATGAGGTCTTGTGGATTGCTACAAGACGTGCATTTTCCTCTACATATCATAACTCTAACTGTAGCGGCTTAGTGAAGTATTCCACCTTAGTTGAAACTATTGGGAAAGCTTCAATACAGCTTACAGTGATGCAACAACTAGGCGTAGCTTTTGCTTATGTAGGTAAGTACATTGGGTACTGGTAGTCAATCTTTGGTTGTTGTTATTCATATACCTTTATTTATATTAATTTGCATACAAAAAAAAACAAAAATTAACTACACCACTGCTAGTGTTATAAATAAGTAAAAAAATGTTTTTTTTTTTTTGCAATCACTTTGCCCAACATTGAAAATGTAATTCATTAAAAAATATCTATTTTAACACCGATTAGCGTAATTTTTAATGATTTCTATAATATTTTTATGTCTGTAAAAGTATGCAGATTGATTCTATTCACATTTATCGTAGGCAGCTACGTGAGACAGATAGCACAGCGTAGAGTAGCTAGAAAAACCTTAGGCTTAGATCAAGTCTAAGATGTAAACCCAAAAAAGCTCGTTAAGTCACGAACTTTACAAAATAAGTACCTACTTATATATACTTACCTCCACACATGTCAAAACTTTGTAGTGATTTAGGTAGTTATATGAGATTTTACTACCAATAGAACAAGATACACAATCACGAAGAAACGCCAACCAAAAAAAATGCCCGATACTTGTGACAAAGTTATGATTGTTGTTTCGAAATTTAAACTTCTTCCAAGGAACAATGAAATTGAATTTACTAGCTGCAAAACACGTTGGTTTCGATTGACAGGTCTGAATGAAAAGTCTGCCCACTTGACGCGATGGGCAGAGTTTTGCCGCGGACACTTTTTGAGTGAGATTCTAGTACCAATAGTGACAAATCACAGATTTAGTGCCTCACACGACAATCGAGCACATTTAATTTAATTGGAAATGAATCTCCAGAATTCGAAAAAATATTGTGGTATTTTTTTCAAAAATGTTGGTCTACAGGGCATACCCTTGACCCGATCGTCTTTGATTTAGGCTTAAATTGTAGCTGGCTAAATTTTACAGAAAGGAGATTTTCTCAAAATTTTTATATCTTTCTTCGTTTCCAAAATATCGTGAGCCATAATCAAAAATTCGTTTTCTTTTTTACTGATTCGGCCATAACTTTTCGTTCTTGTTTTTCTCGAATAATTTTCAAAAAATAAAATGAAGTCTATAATTAGATTATTATTTTGAACAGGATGATAAGCACGACTATAAAATATTGTTACCTCGATATTTCGGAGTTGTTTCAAACTCAGTGGTCACGAGTACACTGGCGAGTGGCGAGTTTGAAACAACTCTGAAATATCGAGGTAACAATATTTTATAATCGTGGTTATAATCCTGTTCAAAATAATAATCTAATTATTAATGAACAACCGCGAAAGTCTCAAAACTTAAATGAGGTCTAATACTTATTACTTTTATAAAGACGTACTAAACTTTCATGCGGCTTAACGTTCATACTGTTCTGGTAATAAAAGATCATAGAATGTTCCTACTTTTTTCCCAGACATGAGTAATTGGGTTCTGTTATAGTCAGTAGAGTACTTATTAGGGTAGACGATTATTATAACCTTCTAAAGGTCCAAATACCAGAACGTTCACTCGGAATCACACATTATAGGTAATTCAGGCAATTAATGGCACAAAATTTGTCACCATCATCGCAGTATTATTCATTCATAGTTATCTGAACTCATCCTCAATAATTTTCATACGGGGCGGAAATGGTTTTTATCTAGCCGTTGATGCTCTACCTACCTCGTAAGACACGTGACCAGTTTGTGTGTATACTCAATATGATTTCCGTATGGTTGAAATATTTTCCCCTCTGCAATTAGTCTCTTAATTTTGAGAAGAAACTTCATACTAAGCAAATATGGTTGAGCGAAAATAGTCATTATTCTGAATAACGCCTTCCGCTAACACAATTTTGAAATATTGAGAAGTAAAGCGTCGAATTGCAGACATCGCACAATTTCTGTTCCATCTTTTATCCAAAAATAGTTGGAATTTAACCTGAAGGAAGACTAATTGAACGATCTTTCTGCTAGAATGGGCTACAATGGCGATTTAATTACCTACCCCTTTTGTACGAAATAGATAAGGATAAACTAAAGGTATGTGATCTAATAGTGCCTATAATATAGGCACTATAATATTGTCAGCCCATCGCCGAAATTATAATATTATTATAATTTAGGCAATGGGCTGACAATCCGACTATAGATGTAAATTAACTTAGCCGCTAAATATTTAACCGGGTGCGACATCAAAACGGGGTGGCGAAAATTAAGTTCTTAAATGTAAAAATGTCAAACTCAAAGTGACAGTCAAAGTCAAAAATACTTCCATGCTGGACTGGGAGTGATAAAAAAACATAGAATGTGCTAGCTGCATCTCCTCCTCGGCATGCTGTAAAAAGCAGCTAAGGGATTCGAGGGTTTAAGGGCTGACAACCTGTCACACAACAATATAAAGATCTATCTTAAACAACCCTTAAAACTTGTCAAACGGGGCAGAATGACCTTTGTTTGGGTCGTTGACGCTCTGCCTACTCCATTAGGGATACAGGCGTGATATAATGTATATATGTATGTATGTATGTGAAAAATGACAAAATTGACACAACAAAAATGACCAAATGACCAAAAATGTCAAAATTAATAACAAGAATAAAAAAAATGCATAGTCATTAACTTAGCAAACGTAAAAAATGTAAAAACATGTGAAAAAATTGCTCATTAAATAGGTATGACTGCTAAGCAGTTCTGCAGAAAATTATCAAAAAAAATTATTTTTACTGGTTCTACAAGCTTTTTTCTGAAGCCAGTCAACCAGCTCACCATACTGCAGGGTAGGTATTGTCAGCGCAATTTTTCGACGAAACTTCTTCTTCTGTCCTGCGATTTCCATACAAATTGGCATGCGAATTCGATTCGAGCGGTTCAAAATACGGCTCCAGAAATCTTTAACGAAAAATTCGAAGCACAATAAAAAAAATGTGTGCCTCAACTCTCCAAAGTTTCCCAAATCCTTGTCAAACACTTGAATACTTAGCTGCAGAGTCCTCTTAAAACAATATTTTTCTTTACTGTTTGAGATCAAAGTCAATTAAGATTATTAGAATGGAACGCTATAAGATCAGATGATCAAGACGTCTGGTATTTCATAAACGTTTTGGTAAGTATGTAGTTAAAAAACATCAGTGGTTTTATAATGACATTGTTTGAAGTGACACCTTTACTTTACTCCTTGACTTGACCGAACCACCGAGAGTATTGGCCTTTTTAGACGATCACTAGAATGGCTGGCTGACCATGACTCCTTGACTTTGACAGAGAGACATGACAGTAGGTTTTGAACAGAGAATAAAGGAAGACAGTCAAACCTCCAAGACCTTGGTTTTCTTAAACACTCAGCTTCGTTTACTGTAGTAGTCTAGGACTAGCCCGGGAAGAGATGCAGCTGGAACGTTCTATATTATTTTATCACCCGTTATCCAGCATGTGAGATAATGATCATTAAGGGGATCCCCGGTGCCGCCAGCGCCCTCATCATTTAAAAGAATCATTACTCACTGAAAACGCAATGAATCGAAAATCCGGTTTATTTATTTAATCGTATGGCACGATTGTCAATAGGCGATTATAATTATGATTATAAGTTAATGTTCAGGTTCTCTATCCAGTTCTTTGCTTCAGGTGTTAGCTCATATAAGTCGGCCAGGCTTCCAGGATATGAATACAGGGGGCATCGATGTATTATATGATCCATTGTTTGGTCCTCCTCGCCGCACTCGCACAAGGCGGAGTCTCTCCAGCCCCACTTATGCAGGAAGTACGAGTAGTTGCAGCGGCCGTGTCCAGTTCGTAACCTGTTCAGACGACACCAGTGATGGCGCGGCAAGTTAAAGCCCAGTAGTTCCCAGCCCGAAAATCCGGTAAACCAGATTAAGGTGATTCCTACCCGCAAATGGTTGTTTTTAAAAGGATATTCCTCCTAAACGAATCGATGGAAAATTTAAAAAGAATATACATCTAAGAAATTAGTTCATGGTCTACAATCGCAACGTTTGAAAATATTCTACTTCATATATAAGTATGTTAAAATAAATCTGAAAGAAAAGCTGTTTTTATCAGTAAATTTTATATTCCTTCTAAACTAATAGCAGCGCTTTCACGGTTCCATCGGGAAAATATCCGTATTATTATTATCTAAAATTGGGACGTTGCATTTTTTAATCCGAGGCTTAGTTTTTATGGAATTAGCTTTTTTGTGCGTTTTGCGCATATTTTTGACGCGGCCCGGACGTAACCGCCACGCCGTAGCGCGCGCTGATTTGAACTATATTCTAAGGCATTACGGGCGATGGTTGCATGTCTTGAAATCAACCGTCTTATTTGCCTTGGGGTTACGCCTTAAAGAATAGGTACTGGAGTTTGTTTTAAGCACTATAAATTCAGGATTCAGTGTTTACAGCAGTTACAGATACCAAAAGTGCTAAAAGTGGCAGTTTTTCGCAAATTTTCCTTCTGTTACTAACAGGAACTATGTATTGCAACTTTATGATGTTCTAAATTATCTTCTTTGCTTTTATTTCAATCTGGTTTATCAGATTTTCGATAAATTAATCAGTGCAAGACAGACGGAGACCCTCCAAGTCCTTTAGTTGTTGTATATAATAGCACATTTTCATATTGTTTTTATTATTGGGTAACATTAGCAAAAACATTTAGGCCTCACACATTTCTTGCTTTATTTAAAATTAGCTATTTCACTTTCTTAAAATTAGAAATGAGGAATTCTATTTCTATGCTCCGTTTTTTTTAACTTTGCTTTATCGATGCCAACGTATTTTGCGGCCCATAAACAGCTTTTTCTTTGCAACTTAGCAAAGGTTCAACTTTCGGAACCGCAGACAATAACCTTGTTACAAGCTAATGTTTTGCGGTTGACTTTCTTTAAAGGAGTAAATAAAAAGCAACGTTAAAAAAACGGAGTATACACCCGATTTCAAAGGAAGTTTTAGAAGTTAGTTTTGTTTTTTTTTTTTTCCGTACTATTTCGACACCATTGTTCTAGAAAATGAACCGCGTCTATAAATGAATGGTCATTGACTACAAGATAAACTTAATCTCGTCTGTTTGCATTAAGAAGAATTGAACTGAAATACATTTTTAAACAGGAAATCCGATTGCAGAAAATTTGATCAAAGAGCGGCCAAATTGTCCTTCGGATCTGAACGAATGAATGAATGGAAAAATTCAAATGTACGAATATCTATATAATCATCTACAGAAAAACGGAGATGGAGGATCGCCGGGGTATTCTCGTACAATCACTGTGAATGGTGTTAAAATAGTCCTTTAAAATGCAGCAGGCACTTTTACCCAGCTTTTTCCCGACTAATAACAGTACAGTCTGATTTATCTAGGGAATCTGAGATATAGGTAAAAACTTAGGTATAGAACTTGTTTTTCCAGCGAAAAAAAATAATTGTTTGCTTACCCATACTTATTGTCTAATTGGGGTGGTCATTTATGTATGGAAAATGCAAATAATATTGACATTTCCTGAAAGTAATTTTCTGGTGAAAGATGTTTAGTTTCGGTGACTGAGCAACCCCTATACCGGGTGTAAGGGACAGCGTCCCGCAAACTGATAGGGGTTGCTCAGTCAACGATACTGAACAACTATCACCAGGATTTTTTTTCAGGAAATGAAAAAATAAATTTGCTTTTCCATACAAATTGTCTGATCGAGCTGGTCATTTTGTATGAAAAAGCTAATTTTTTTTTTCGTTTCCTGAAAATAAAACCTGGTGGTAGTTGTTCAGTTTCGTTGACTGAGCAACCCCTATAAGTTTGCGGGACGCTGTCCCTTACACCCCGTATATCCGTTTGCAGGAAGCTGTTCCTTACACACGTTGTTGTAGGTACCTATAATATAACTACGTATAAAGGAACTTGATATTTGAATCGATCTTGATTTTTCAATACAGGTGCCTAGTAATTGAACTGTGGAATGTCGCATTTGAGAGTAGATTTGCGGTAGTAATGGGAATAAGCCCCGGCGACTTGCCTTCCTCGGGTTTTATGTTTATGGTCTTAAAGGCATTTTACGATCTTGCCCGTTGGAAAAAAAGATGTTTTATTCCGATGATCCCTTGATTTATTCAATACTATTGGAATGGATATAGCATTTCTGGTCTGCAGGTTTAGCAGAGTTTATGCTACGCGTACTGTGCTAATACCTACGAGTATAATAGAGGTAATATTCCAGGTATTTCTATGCCGTTAAAAAGATGTGAAAATAACGGCGAAACAGTATCTATAACAGGTTTTCAATGTTAGATTAGAAACGTTTGTTCAAACAAACAAACAACTGTTTGTTCTTTAAAAGTTCAAGACATGAAGGGTTTGAAGGTTTTGAATATGTAATACCTAACTAAATGTGAGCTAACAAACTTGTCACCTCAGGATTGCAGTCTTTTCTGCCTTCTTATTTATTTATTTCACTGTTTATTGTACACAATAAAATACAAAGGATAATACATATAAAATCAAGACACAACAGGTACAGCTTACTTCTAAAAAGAAATCTCTTCCAGCAGACCTAGGCTAGAGAAATAGCATACTGTGAGGCAGATACGACATGCACAATTATAAGTAAATATTGGAGTTAATAAATATTTAATTTAGGTACTTATCACTAAAATAAAAATAAAAAAAACTGCAATACTTAAATAAAATGCTATATATCCTACTAATAAATATTACCTATTATACACTACTTACTTACAAATAATAATAATTAATAATATATAAACATATATTATAATATATAATAAAATACATACATATATATATACTAATTAATTAGAGAGAGAAAGATAATGTTCTTTAACTCGCTTTTTAAACACAGAGATAGATGGACTGTCACGAACTGTTATTTTAATTGAATATCATAAGTTTCTTGTAATTATTGTACAGTGACTTCATAAATCAATAAAACAATCTTAGCTTACGCTTAAACTTCTATTTACCAACGTTGGTCACGTAGAAAGGTTTAACGTATAAACTTTCTTGTAAAATTAACTTTTTCTTGCCCCTGTCATGTTTCCCGGGGACTTATGGGCTAAAAGTTTTATAACAATGATCGACATTCTTAAATGCGCCCTGTAATTGGGAGGAGGAAGTAAAAATGTTACCTTAAAAGTTTTATTTTATACTTTTCGACTAAAGGATGAGATTGAGGGCTCGCTGTGTTCTTTTTTTCAAACTGCTCTCCAACTAGCTCACATCATCATCTACAATATTGTACGGAAAAAGAAATTATACTTCGATCAAATATATTTTCGATTTTGTTTGTTATCAATCAATTATTAGTAGATCATGAGCTTTAAAGGTACGCCTTTTTAGACCCTGTACTCAACCGACAAGAGCCGCTCCTAATTAATCATGACTAAGTGTATAATTGTCGCTATAGAACATTTTGCATATACAAGAGTTCTCGTGTCGATGTCACATTTTTGTCGAATAAATTGACTTCTCGTCTTAACATGCCTGACGGAGAGTGGAAAACAATTTCATACAAGCCTCCACAAGCATCTAATTGGAAGGATCTGCGCAATATGAATGTTCAGCTTAGCTATTTTGACTCGAAATCCATTATGCGAACAACAAACCTGGAAAATGAGAAAACGTAATTGCTATATGAGTTAGGATGTTGTATAGCTGAAGATAAAATTTCAATTTGATAGATAATAAAATAATAATGCCCGGATGGTGTAGTGGATAGGGCCGCGGCCTTCTGTGCAGGAGGTCGTGGTTCGAATCCCACCACGTACTTACGTACCAATGTGTTTTTCGGTTTTCGAATTTCATGTGTACGTTTATTCGGCGCTTCTACGGTGAAGGAAAACATCGTGAGGATACCTTGTATGATTGAATTTCTTACACTTCTATTCTAGTAAAAAGCCATAGCCGCAGTAGTTTTTCATCAAAAATAACAAGTAAATTAATCAATAGTGTATATTCTTTGTAAATCTATAATCTAACAGAGTTTTTATGCATTTTTATCAATTCTCAGTATTCCAAGGAAACTTGAATAAGGTACAATTAATATTTATAATTAAACGGCACGAGCCGTAAAATGACTATTTTATGCCTATAAAATGACTATTTTATGTCTATAAAATGACTATTTGGTACATGAAAAAAATGTTGATCCTAATATGAGTGTGATCCGAAGTGGTCCTATGATGTATGTAATCAACCCTATGTGAACGTAATCAAGTTTCAAGACTAACTCAAGTAATTTTCATCCGATTGAGTTCAAATTTGGTAGATATCTATGTCTCTACCATAGAAGGTAGTGGTTTGCAATCGGAGGAGTTTCGTCTAATGTTAAATACAAAAGTTGTAAACCTAAAAAAATGACACTTTTTGTATTTAAAGTTTTTTCTCTTAAGTATTGTCATAATGCTTTAAATTACGAAAATCGATTTAAATTGGCTAAAAAATCGTTTTGTAATATCCAATTTCTTTGTTTAACAGTATAGAAAAAAGTGAAGAATACCATAGTTATAGATCTCTGAAAAATACACAATTTTGGATTTAAAATTTTTCTCTACAATTATGTTCTATTACTTTAAATGACAAAAATTGATTTAAATTAATAGAAAAATCGATATACAATTTCTAAGTTATTTGTTTGACATTTTATAACAAAATTACAACTATAAAAAATGTAGATCTTAAAGTGACACACTTTTTTTGTTTGTATTTAACACTTTCCTCTAT